>OY992880.1:128110483-128217983 GCA_963921405.1 Cepaea hortensis | reverse complement strand
GTTACAGTTAAAGATCGTGGGTCATCTTCGGCCAAATCCAGTTCTGTTTTTGAATGTGAAAATTGTGCCATTGCTAGTGTTCCAAAGAAAGGGAGAATTGATGTGTCTGAGAATGACTTTTTTCAGCTTTGATCATGTTGAAAGGAAAGCAAAGCCCATGAAAATGCAGCATAAATTTCAGGAACAGAGACATGACATGCAGAAATCAGAGATAGTAACTGTGCAGTCACATTCCACATGTTCTCCACACAAATTGAGTACAGCAGCATCATTTTGTGAGTCAAAGATGAAAGGCATCAGCTGAAAAATCAGCACAGTTATTAATGTCAAGGCGTGCAGCAGCTCATGTAATTGAGGAAGAAAATGATGATCTAAACCTTAATTTTAAACCATGTGCATTTAAAACTGACTCCAAAGAAGTTGTCCTAAATGAAAAACCAAATTCATCGTTGCTTGAGAAATACCGACATAGAAGACAACAAAAAGCAAGAGGGGGAAGACATTTGACAGTGTCAAAACATGAATTGGCTAGTAAAAACCAAGGTACTAATGTTCCTCTATATAAAGACACAAGTCAATTAAAAAGAGCGGAAGACAGGCAAAATATAATTTTAAGAACTTAAAGTATAAAGGGACTTTAAATAAAGCAACATCAGGCACATCTCAGGATAATTTATCAATAAATGATAGCAATGATTCTGCTCTTCAACAACGTCCATTACAAAGAAGTCACTTCGAGGACAGGTACTCAACCCAGAATTTTATTACATGGAAGATAATTCACCACAAAGAACATCAACTCAAGAAGCTGTATCAACAAGAGATAGCAATAAGTCTGCCTTTTCAAGCACTGTCATTTCTGAAGAAATTCCTGCAAAGATAGATCCTCAAACCCAGGATGTTCTGTTCGTGGGAGATAATTCATCACAGCCATTGTCACCCTCAACATCAAACTCCACTAACTCTCTGTCTCCAACATCTTTAACATCTAAAACCAAAATTGACAACTCTAGTACAAATAGAGTGGGTTCCACTATTCTATCGCAGACATTATCACACGATGGTAACTACTTTCTTAACATGTCACAAAGACCTGTTAGAAAGCAGTACAGATTTGTCAAATCTCAGTCAGCTCAGATTGAAGAGAAATCAATTTTCAGATGGAAAGAACATGACGATTCATCTCTGCCAAGCAGAAAACTAGTCATAAATGTCAGTGTTGATTCACCAGTTACTACACCAGCAAGGGAACAGCTCCTGACTTCTCCAGCATCGTTCGTTTCATCGCAGGCACCAAATTCAGCCGGACCAACTGCTACTGTAAACTGTAAACTAAAGCCTATTAACTATCAGCATGTTGACTTCTCTTCAGCAAGAGAATTACCCACAGCACAGCTTCGTCACATTGAACATGATACAGACTCCGAATCCGTGAATCTTCTCACGAGTGTGTCATCCTCTGAGCCATCATTATCACAGGAGACCACATCAAACAGTCAGAAAAGTTTGGAAGAAGCAAGTCAGAAGTCATCACAGGAGACCACATCAAACAGTCAGAAGAGTTTTGAAGAAGCAAGTCAGATGTCATCACAGGAGACCACATCAAACAGTCAAAAGAGTTTGGAAGAAGCAAGTCAGAAGTCGTCAAGTCCTGCAGTTACTGTATGGAAGTTTTTCAAGTCAAGGAAATCCATGTCTCAACCCATAGATTTACAGAAGAGATTGCTTGCCAGCAGTCCACAGAAGGTGGGTGTTGATACTTTTGGATATGTGTAACATTAGAGCATTGTGTAGTAAATGTTATGGTAATGGTAGGGAATATTTTTCCACAGTGAAACAAGGTAAAATGTTAACAATTAATTACTGGGTAAAAAAAAGAAACTTGATTGAACAGTCGAGTCTCAGGGAGAGGTTGATGATGTGCGTCGAGGACGCATGCATGCACACACACACAGAGAGAGATTCAATTCAATTTTATTTTAAAAGAGTTACAATTTGGGCACACGGGCCCGCCTTACATTCGGCCCTTCCAATCACTCATCTTTTATTCATCAGTAGTGCATGATACATTCACATAGGAAAATACATTATCAAATGAATGTTGTAGACATAAACAATGCATATTACAATGTTATGAGACACATCCCTCACCCTCATACACCCCCACTCACCCACACACATCCCAATCCATCCACCCACACACAACCCCCACCCACCCACACACACACCTCACCCACCCACACACACCCACCCACACACATCACCCACCCACACACATCACCCACCTACACACACCTCCACCCAACCCTCCCATATACCCACCCACACACACCCTCACCCAGCCATAAACATCCCACCCACCCCACCCACCCACACCCCCCACCCAAACACCCACCAACCCACCCTTCCCTGTTAACACACATCCCCCACACATACACATCTCCCCACAAACACACCCATCTCCCAGCCCACACACACCCACCCATATCCACACACCTCCAACCACTCAAGCCAAACACTCATCCCCCAACCACACATCCCCCACACACACACCTTCCACCAATCAACACACTAGCACCCAACCACATACACATTCCCCACCCACCAACCCACACAACCCCCCCACCAACTTCCACACACTTCCTACCACCCACCCAAACACCCCCCACCCACACACATCCCTTGCCCATACATACCCCCACCCACCACACATCCCTTCACCCACCCACACATCTCCCACCCACCCATACATCCCCCAACTACCGGCACATCCCTCACTCACACCTGCACCCCCCACCGACACACACATCACCCACCCAAACACATCTCCCTACCCACACATACATCCCCAACCCATACACATATCCCCCACCCACCCATCCCCAATCCCCACACACATCCCCCTACAAACACTCCCTCCACACATACATCCCCTACACACATACGCCCCCTACACACATCCCCTGCACACATACGCCCCCCACAAACACTTCCTCACATCGAGACACATACATGATGCCTCACATAATCACTTAAACTAGTATGAACAAACTCCCACAGTTTACACACAGAGAGAGAGAGAGAGAGAGAGAGAGAGAGAGAGGGAGTACTTACTTACTTCTGGAGATCAACATGGCTGAATGGATTAGAGCACTTGCTCTGAACTTCCACTTCCGGTGTGCTGAAGCCAAGGTAGCAGGCTCAACCCCAACACCGGTTCAGTTGGACTAAAATGTGGACTTCTCACCCTTGACTTGGGGACATAAATTACAAGTATTTCAGAGGTCGGAGTAAGTTCAATTGATGGCAGGGGACACTGATAATAGGGAAAGCTAATCCACACGCAAAAATAAGTCTAGTGCACTAAAAGTAGTAGCACATGTATGGACTACGCTTGAGTTCAAAGTGAGCAAACGCAAAAAAAAATGCTTTCTTCTTCTTTTGTCCTTTATTCTCCAGTGGGGTATAGGCCACCAACTGACCCATGTCAAGCTGTACTATCTTTTACTATCCCCAGCAGCTCCCATTTCTTCCCCATATTATTCATCTCTGCCTTTAATTCTCTTCACCATGTGTTTTCTGGTATTCCATTATTTCATTCATCTTGTGGGTTTCAGACAAGAGGATGTCTAGTTATACTATCCTCAGGTTTTCTCACTGTGTGTCCTATACATCACCTGTGTCTTTTCCTCACTTCTTGATTCAATGGAGTTTGTTTAATTGTATCCATGAGCTCTACATTTGTGATTCTGTCGCACCATTTTTAGTCTCACTATTCAGTTTTAAAATGTTTCACGTCCTTGACAGGAAGTGGCGACCGACACCAGGTCGATGTGCTAGGCAGTTTTACGTTCAGTAGTTTACCATTGCTTTCTAAATGAGAAGTCAGCATTTAAGTTCAACTGACCGACATATGGAATGTACCCACTACCCTGCTGTCAGCACACTGGAAGTTTCATCATAAATACATTTAACCTCTCGGCCAGGCTGATTTCTACTCACAGAATACAAATTCTCAAATATAATATTCACAGTAAAACTTGTAAATGTGAAACACACATGATTCTTCCGAAGGCAACGCTATCAGTTACTTTATACACATACACAGCATGCAGACGTGCTGACAAATCAGGGTCAAGGTTTATACTGGCCATGACCTCTCTTCACCTTCATGCAGGATTTCCTGGGCAGACCTGCTCGGAATGAGTGTTGATTTTCTACCAGAATGGAAACCAAATCACCACAAGTCTCCAGTTCCTAAAACAAAAGTTCTGTAGCAGGAGCCTGTTGTGAAGGGATAGGGCTCTTAAATTTTGTAAGCCTATAGTGCACACATAAATTAGTGGTCAGTCTTTTTGTCTTGTAGCGAACTCAGGTACAGACATTGAAATCTAGTCCGATCATTCTCATTCGATTGTCAGTATAATTTCCTAACCATTAAACCAATTAGTCTACTCAGATTCACCAAGTCATGCAATAATGGAAATGTTGGTGTTCTGCAACAACAAACAACAATACACATGAACATGTAACAATACTTTTGGATATTTACTTACAATAAAAAATACACAGCAGCAGAAGCAGAGAGGTAAATAAGTGATGATGACATTTATCTTTGTGTATTTCAACAGCTGTCAGCCAAGGCAAGCTACAATATCCGTTCATGGAACACTGACCACGATGAAGACCTTGAGGTAATTAACTGTGATAAAGACATGATGGGGGAGCTGCTGTGGTACAGTGGCTAACATGCTGGCCTAATGGCTCGGTGATCAAGCATTTGAATTCCCACTGAGGCATGATTAAAAAAAGAATGAATCTGGGCTCCCAGGTTCACCTAGGCTAACATAGGTACCAGGAAATTTTATGGAAAGTAAAGGCATGGTGTTGATCACATTACCCATTGATTGCCAAATGATCCATAAAAATATACCCAATACACCTCAAGGCATGGAAAAGGCTGCCTTTAAAGACATGATGCCTCGTTTTACTTGACTTATTAGCCACTGTAATTTATTTTCTTTCTATTTTTATAAAATATATTTTGTGCTTGTGTCTTCAGACTTAATCTGCTCACTTAGGGCACACTCAAGTGGCATCACACTGTGGTGAAGAGATGCACACCATGCAGCATGATCTGCTTCTGTCAGTTTATTCCAGTCATCAATGCTGATAGAGCAGTGGTTCTCAACCGGTGGGGAATTCCCACCCAGGGGGGAATTTTAGGGTTTCCAGGGGGGGGGGGGGGGGGGGGGGAAATGAAGATAATTTCAAGATCGCGTTAATACAAGAACCGATTACTTGATATTGCTTTTGCCTTCATACTTTACAGTTATGCACGTCTCATTCTTCTAAAATTCATTTTATAAAGTAAGAAGACCCACAACTCACGTTTTATGTGGATGTCTAGACCTGTTTTAACATATTTACCTTCCATTTTTACGTATACTGTGTAGGGGTGGGGGAGGGATTTTTAGGTAGGAAATATGAAAGGGGGGGGGATGACGTTCTTAAAATATGAAGGGGGGCATGGGCCAAATGTTTGATAGGGGGGGGGGGGGGGTGACGTTCTTAAAATATGGGGGGCACGGGCCAAAAAAGGTTGAGAACCACTGTGATAGAGCAATTATGTGATTTAAGTTGTTGCATCGTGGATCATTATTGTTATCTGTCAGTCCTAGAATGGGTTAGGGGGTACCTCATGAGACTAATCTGAGCCTGAGATGTTTGTTACAGTGAGAAAACAGGAATGTTGACTGTCAATCAGGCAGGCAACTCAACTTTTGATTGACATGGCTGAGAGTGCTTTGATGTATTTCTCTGGGACATAGGTTACCAGGTTCGAATCCAGTGCATCAAGAGGTGAGGAAAAGGAGCTGGCACTGGGTAGTACATAATCTGAGAAAACCTGAAGGTAATATAAGTAGGCACTCCTTATCTGCAACATACAGGGCAAACAAAATAGTGGCAGACCTAAAAATATACACTAAAGAGAATTAAAGCCAGAGATGAACAACATGAGGCGAAAGAGGATGGACCTGCAGGAGATGGCAACAGATAGGAAGACTTGGTGTGACCTGGTTGAGGGCCAAGGTCCCAATGGCAAAATAAGAAGATTATAGCAGATGTAAATTATGTGTGCCGTTTTTTAAAATAAATAATTCTGGCCGCTGTAAAATAATTAAATACGGAATCAGTTAAAGATTTCTCAGCAGAAAATTAGAAAAGCACTTATAACATAATAAATTAGTTAGTTAGTTAGTTAGTTAGTCGACAGATCATCCTCGTTGCACATCGAACCATTCAGTCCATAAGTGCTCGGATCCCCTCCTCAGCAAATCCCGCAGCGTGTAGCGGCTAACGACGCCAGTTCTGTGTTTGTTTATCAATCTTTTTTGGCTTCCTGCGTAGTGTTCTTGTTTGGCCACCCCTCTTTTAATTTGCTGCTCCTGCAGTCTGGCCATTGTTGTAGATTCACAGTCATCACGTGGTTCTCGTAAAAGTCTCACTTCTCGTAGAGCATTCAGAATGTCAGCCTGGTCCATGGCGCGTCCGCCCTCCACAGTAGCCTCACCTGCGAGCTTGTCAGCCCGCTCATTTCCTTGTACTCCCGCATGACCTGGCACGAAGATGAAACTAATCTTTGCCAGCCGAGACCGCTTCAGAGGCAGCAACCATTCTCTTCGGATCGACCCCTCCTCTATCCTCTTGATCATGTTCATTGAGTCGCTAAGGAAACAAGCCCTAGTGAATGTCTGTGTCTAGAGCCATGTTATTGCTTTACTTACTGCCATGACTTCCATGGTCAGGCTACTTGTGGTTTCAGTGAAAGCACCAGAGTCCTCCTTCACAATTCTCCCTCCGGCCCGAGCTGTAAAGGCCCATGAGCTTCTCACATGTCGGACGACCGACCCATCTGTGTAGATGACCGCGTCACCGTCTAGCGAATTCTCGAAAATCAACGCTTGTACTTCAGCCTCAACAGCAGCCGGATTTTCTTGTCTGCATTTTCTATCTAGTTGGATGCAAACTGAAAAGGATGTGCAGAAGTCTGTTGGCACTTGCACCCACTCCTCGCCAGGTTCTAAGTCCTCAAGTGAACACACCTGTTGAAGAATGTCTTCGGCTTGACCCATCCACGACCGTCCTCTTTTTAACCTGCTGCCCTTCACCTTCCTAATTTCACTATGCAGTGGATGTTGTGTGTTTGCGTTAATTCTGAGGTAGGCGCGTGCCCTGCAAACTTGTATTCTTTCTTCAATGGTTGGAAAATCAAGAAGGTAGCGCATCGCCCTGCATGCTGTATCTCTTGTACATCCAAGAATAATGCGCATAGCTTCATTCTGTATCCTTTCCATCCTTTCTATCTGCTTATGGCTGAGAGTCAGGATTGCCATTGCATACTCCAAAACAGACATGACCAGCCCCTCGTACAGAAGACAGATGGCGTTGCTCACAGTTTGCTGCCGCCATCACCCGCATCGCTGCCAAACCCCGCTTGGCCTTTGTTATCACCTGGTCTATGTGCACATTATAAGCAAGGCTTCGATCAAACCGTATCCCCAGGTAATTCATTGCCTGCGTTCTTTCCACCGTCTCTGAACACAGCATTACAGTTGGTGTTGGATTGTTGACAATATGATTATTCAACGAGAACCAAGTCACTGTTGCCTTTGTTGGGTTGACCATTGCCCCAGCTTCATCACACTAAGTACTTATGCGATTGAGTTCGGTTTGTAGTTCCACAGCAACCTCCTCTCTATCCTTACCCTGACGATACACTAAAACATCATCGGCATACGACAATGTCCTGCCAGGTCCAGTGATCTGCTCACTGGTGATTCGCACTGTGTAGGCGTTGAACAGTACCGGAGATAATGGTGATCCCTGTGGTAGGCCAGGATATATTGTTGTTGGTTCCGAAGTCCAACTGCCACATCTAAAAACTACGTTCCGTTGGTAGAGGGCTGCAGCGATCCAACTAAGGAGGAATGGACTTATGTTTAGTTCAAGAAGCTGAAACATTAAAAAATCCAGTGGTACTCTGTTGTATGCGTCCTCAAGATCAATCGCTGCAGCAACGGTTTCAGTGCCTGAGTGGAAACCTTCATAGACATCATGGGCAAAGACTGCTGCATTAGTCCAGGTTTCTCTTTTTGGACGGTACCCACCCAGGGTAGGTGGGAAAACACCTTGCCTCTCTAGTTGGCTTGGTATTTTCCTGGCAATTACCTTCTCCAGCAGCTTGCCTATTGTATTCTGCATGGTTATAATTCGATATCCCTGAATTTTTTTGTGGTCTTTGTCAGGCTTCGGCAAGGGAATCAGATAGCTGTGTAACCATTCCTCCTTGATGCTAGCACTCCCTATACTGTTGTTGTACATGTCTGCTAGTTTCTCTAGCTTAGTGGTTCTCAACCGGTGGGGAATTCCCCCCCAGGGGGAATTTCAGGGTTTCCAGGGGGGGAATGAAGACTATTTCAAGATCGTGTTAATACAAGAACCGATTACTTGACATAGTTTTTCCCTTCATACTTTACAGTTATGTATGTCTCGTCCTTCTAAAATTCATTTTATAAAGTAAGTAGACCCACAAATCATGTTTTATGTGGATGTCTAGACTTGTTTTAGTATATGCTATTACATTTGCCTTCCACTTTTACGTATAATGTGTAGGGGTGAGGGGATTTTTAGATAGGAAATATGAAAGGGGGGGGGGGAATATGACGTTCTAAAAATACGGTGAAGGGGGGAACGGGCCAAATTTTTGATAGGAAGGGGGGGGGGGGGAAATGGCGTTCTGAAAATATGGTGAAGGGGGGAATGGGCCAAAAAAGGTTGAGAACCACTGCTCTAGCTCATTGTCGGTACACCTATTTATGTCGTCGTATCTTATGCCATCAGGACCTGGAGCACTGTTTTTTTATCGTCGAAGCACAGCCTTGATTTCTTTCACTGTCACTATGTCCTCCTCCGAAGTGTTCTGGGCCTTGCATCTGTCTGAGGTGACCTCCTTGGCCAGATTTCGGCCTCCCATGTCTGTCTGGTTGCCCTGCTCAAGGTAGCGTTCAAAGAGGGCTTTGCCCTTGTCCTCGTCAGTCCTCTGCCAGGTGAGGTCAGCACCTTGGAAGTCTGAAATGCTCTTATTCTTGACTACACCCCTCATGCTTTTATGTAGTCGCCAGAACAATTTCAGTGACTTGTCTGTGCTTACTCTTTGACACACCTCTGCCCATTTTTCGCTTTTAACCACCTTGACCAGTTTTTTTAAATAGCTTACTTTTGTGTGCATCATTCTTTCTAAGTGCAAGCAGGGACTAGGATGACCAGCTCTGTTCTTCTTGGCATTTTGCCATCTCCTTACAGCACTACGCTTATCCACCCAAGCCTTCTCCACCTCGAGACTCCATCACGGTGGCTGCTCCCAGCTTTTTTTCCTGCCCTGAAACGTTCTGCGCTTGTCACGTCTTATTTTACTCACCACATCTTGCCCTGTACTGTCATACTGGAACGTCTTTACCTTTAGCTTGTGCTGCCTGGTTCTGCCTTTCTCCACCAATATGCTGCAAGGGTGGTGGTCGCTGCCATGGTGTCCTAGGACACCCCATCTACACACTGTAGTGAGTGAAGGTGAAACTAGCGCCAGATCAATAGCACTGTCCTCATCGCCTGGACGGCTTGCTGTCCTGGTGACACAGCCACTGTTGATACAAACCAGGTCGATGGTTTCCAGTGCAGTCTCGAGCTCCTCCCCTTGTGTATTGGAGGAAGTGTTTCCCCATGATCTGCCTTTAGCGTTGAAGTCACCACAGAAAATAACATTTCTCTCGTGGCCTAATATGCCACTTAAGCACTGCCACTTCTGGGCGTCCATGCTCGCATTGCGGGTATAAACATTCACCAACACGAATGGTATACTGGAATGAACTCTCAACGCCTGTATTTGTATATCGTCACTGTCCCAACTGGACATATCTAGCTCTGACGCCACCATGCTGTCGCGAACGAGAATCGCCGTTCCCAGATGTCGTCTGTTGTAGAAACATTTGAAGCCGGCAAATCGGAGTAGCTGATCGCCCAGTCTCGTCTCCTGGAGTGCTACAATGTCGTTCCTGTAAACTAGGGTTTCTAAAATAGAGCCCCGTTGTTTTACACTGGCACAGTTCCAATATAGAATACGGATGTTCCTGAGTCCTAGACGGTGACACTTGAGTCTAAAACGTCTCACACCACCGCGCTTACCTTGTTTCTTTGTCCCTGCGCGGCTACCACGCCGCTTCGTTATGTTGACTGCTGACCGCTCGGAAAAAACACATTCTTCCGCCATGTAGAAAAAACGTAAACACACACTGCTGAGAACCACAGACGCTGCTGACAATGTACTCAAGGATGGCTTCGCTCGATGCACGAACTCCGTAGCAACCGCGCAGATCTTGAGTAGAAACTCCTGGTTTTACATCCTGGCACACCAATTACACGCAAGAGATGAATAAATCCATCTCCTACGCGAAAAAGTTAACGAACACAAAACAACACGACCGTCCGTCGCCATCTTGAAACCGGAAGTCATTTTGAGTTGGTGTTCATACCTAGAACTTGGGGTTGCATGGCTGGAACCTTATGTTTGACTGTTGCAGCTGTGAGATGTTCTTTCGAAGACTTATCCATTGTGAATATTACCTTGGTAATCCAACCAACAGTTGAAGGTTACTCACTGTTGTTAGTTTTAGTAACTTGCTAGAAGGATTGTCCCAGTTTCACTGACTTGGTTGAATGATGAGGCCATAGGTGATACTTCTCAGAAGTAACGCAAACGATACACTGTTGTCAGTACTCTGATGATCTTCATCTTTGTAGATTATTAGATCTTGAAGTCCATCCTGGATATTCCTACTAAAATAGGACTTCCTCAATCACACCGTCAGTTGTCTTCGTATGTATCTCTTTTGCTTGCCTTTGCAGCTTATGAGTGCAGCAGTAAACAATGTATTTATAGATCCAGAATATGGTTAAGCCATTTAGTCCTGACTCACCTTCACCAGGCTTTTATCCCAGGATCCTGATGATAGTTATGGAATGCAGTTCCACCAAAACCACCACTCGCTTCTCCTTCATTTAAAATGAATTTCTTCCACACTTCGGCGCCAGGATTCAGATTTTTCCAATGCGATGTCGTGGGCTGATGTTTGTCTTATCTATCTAACTTATACTACATTATACTAAGTTGATTTTGAAGAGACTATCACTCCCTTCCTCATCGAATCTCTCCTGCGTCGTGTGGGTTGGTTCACAAAAACAGCAACATAATAAATTATGGTATGTTTGAAGTTGAAATAAGCAACCATCAACCCAGCGAATATTTATGGTTACACAGATACAACATAACCAACAGCCTTCTCAGTATCATCTGAAGAAAGAGAGGATGGAGGAGGAGGATAAGAAAAACATTGCATTCACCAATGTGAAATATTAACAAATGATTGTGCATGAAAACACATATACTGCTTTGTGGCAAGTGAAATTATAAGCTGTTGTCATTCTCCCCCCTTCTCTGAACTCTGTGTGTGTGCGTGTATGCGGCGCACACATGTGTGCATGAATGAGGGGAGGCAGTAAGAGAAAGAGCAAATGAATTAACTGTCAGTGTCATATGTAATTTTGTTATATTAAAATATGTTTATCTGTAGAAAAAGACAGAAGCTACTCTGGAGAAGAACAACAAAGCTGATGTGGTTGTACTGCAGAAGTCTGATGATGGACCAAAGTTGAAACGGAAAATTCACTGGCCGGTGAGAATACATGATGAGGCATACACAACACTCACAGTCAGCAGACGCCACAAAGAGGTACTTACCTGAGTTGCCAGTTGTGTACATCACACCTTTGTATTCTCATACGTTTTCTTTTTCTTATTATCTTGTCCTCCTCTTCTTGTATTTCTTCAAACAGCTCACAATAAACTTCTTTCTCTTATTAGTCATGCAGTTTCTCATATTCCAAATCTTTGTCCATTTCTTCATTGTCTTCTTTCTACTTACTTTCATCTTCAACCTGGTCTTTTATTTAATGCAAATATTTCCCTCGTTTGTTACCATGTAGGCATGTCTTCACAGTCAAGCAATAACTCACCACACTCCTACTGTGAATTTTCAGAGTTTGAAGTCATTGATGTATCACATTGGCCTTAGATAAATTTAGAACCATCATCATCATCTCTTTAGGCAAAGACTAACAAATGTAAACCATAGACAAACTGGTGGATGTAATGGGAAGACCCCTGTGGAATATCCCCAGTATATTGGTATTTGACAATTCACAAATGAACAGGATCTGCAGTGTTTAATGGATACTTTTATTGTACACAGTCAGCAACTAGGGGTAGAATTAAAGTGTAAGAAAACAGAATTTACGGTTATTTCCAAAAAAGAAAGAAATACCACAATATAGCATCCAAATAAGAGAATTCTTAAACAGGTGAATTGGCACAACTATCTTGGAACATTTGTAATATCTGACTGAAGGTGCCTTGTAGAAATGAGAGCAATAATTGCATGACAAAAGTAGCAATTTGCAAGATAGAAAATATACTAACCAATAAAAAGCTGTTAATTGGAGGGAGAAAAAGTGTGTTGATTTGCTACGTAGAACCTGTAACATTGCATGCACGTGGAACATGCAGTGTTGCTATCTCCCTTTGATGAAAAAGCACCAAAATCAACCCAAAAAGCACCACAATTTTTTAGGAAGCACCAAAAACAGCACCAAAACTGTTTTTATTACAAATGTAACAAGGTAGCACAGTATAATTTATTATTATCACGTCATATTACAATGAAGTTTATTCCAGATCCACCAAATCCCAATCAGAACTACTTTCGAGCCAAAAAAGCACCAAATTGCAACACTATTTTTTGGGAAATCACTAAAACAGGCACTGGTGGTATTCATTCAAAATGTTATAAAGTAGCACATTATAATTTATTATTATCACTGAATATTAGAATGAAGTTTATTCCAGATCTGTCAAATCCCAGTCAGACAACTCCTCTTCAGTTTCTGTAGCTATTTCCTGCTGTGTTTGCTCCTGCAATGATGAGGATGAGGAGGATGATTGAAAGAAACATGTATATGCCTCCTGTGATCCAATTTTTCGCAGAATATTCTTAGGTAGTTTATAATCATGACAGCATTTGCCATATCTTTTCATTCCATATCTAATAGTCAAAACAGCTGTCAAACTCTTGATGCTCAGTCTGTTCCGCAATATTGATTTTATAACTCCCATCTGACTGAAAATACGCTCCACGTCCGCATTAGAATGAGGTAAAATGAGCACAGTTAAAGCTAAATCTGTAAGATCTTGGAAAGGATTTTCACCGGTGGCATCCCTGTATGAGGCTATTTCTGCCCACAGTCCAAGTGTGTCAGAGGTCTGTGTCCACTGCATATGATTAAGTTTTCTCCACTGGAAATCGATGCAGGTGAGAGTAGCTGCATCTTCTAAAAACATTTTAGCAAGATCCAATATATAGAGCTAGGCAACCAGCCGACAGCAAAGCGAACTTAGCCACAGTACACAGGAATCAGTCACAGCAAAGGGCAGTCGCCCACTGCTCCCAGTTAACAGCAAAGGGATTCCTGCAAGCAAGAACAGGACAGGTGTACAACTCCATCATACCCTGGCATACTTCATACTCCATCAATTCTCAGCACAGATTTCCCTCCCCTCAGTGGTCAGCTCCTCAAGCTCAGACCACTATCGTATGTCTGAACTCCCAGACATATCTCATAGACAGGTTAGGTTACAACATTTAGTAATCCTAACTTAAGTCCAGTAGCTTTTCACCCGTGCGTCTCATCCCTGATAAATAGTAGATAGGATGACACATTCCCTACCATCTCATATCTAGTAGATAGTAGATATAGGGACAGGGTCCCTTCCTAAGGATGGTAAAGTTCCATACCTCCTATGAAGATCCTTAAGTGTAATGGTCTAGATCATCTTTCTTAATCACAATCTGTCTCATCAGAAAAGTAGATAAGCATATCAGGATATCTCAGGTAAGTACTCTATGCCACCTCCAAGGTTAATGGAAGATGCTCAGACTGCAATGGTAACTAATCTGAAATACTGAATTAAAGACCAGACAAACAACAAAAGAGTTTAGTGTTCTTGTGTTTGTCCTTTCCGCCTTTCTGCCTCGGATACCTGGATTTCTGTTGTGTATGGGTGTATGTGTATATAAAGACAATCATCACATGATTACATTCCTTCCCGCTGCTTAGGAATTGTGTCAAATCCACCATCCCAAACAATCTGGTTCCAATGACAGTATAGAGACAATAGAAAGATAGACCCGCCTGACAATTATTCCTTTTTCATCAAAGGAAGAATGGAGTCGGACAACACTGATGAAATATACACGCGATACATGAGTGGGTGTCTCCCCACCGCTATACTGGCCCAGGTTAAATCCCTAGTAGGTGTGAAGATATCTTTCCCCCTTCAGACTAAGCCCAGTTAAATAACAACAGGCCTATGTGGCGATAATCACTTCACAGCTTATAGCCTCCTACATATTTGGGTTTCACCTTAACGAGAAACGGTTGTGGTTCTCGTGCGTCACACGAGGCTGACTGACAAGTACTTGTTTCCTAAGCCACCTGATGATGATTGAAACGTACTAATGTCACCTCATCCATTAAGGGAATCAAATTAAAGCGCTGTTCAAGAGAAGTTCTTCTGTCAGAACAATAATTCCCTCATGTACCCCATTATTGAGATAGGGCGTTGAATGTATTAATAATTCGCTTCAACCAGACTGTTCCACTGAGCTGGCTCGCACAATACATTCCATCTTGTCTGCTGAACACTGGCCTCCGCTTAATCTAGGTCAAAACACAGGCTCACTACACTGGCTAGCTTGCATGGTCAATACTTAACGTACAGCTGGTGTCCCCTGACCCGAGGTCAACTTGTACATCTCGGTCAGAACACAGGCTACGGCGCAACCGCCCGGCCTGTTCAAGAATTAACCCACAACTGAAACACAAACTTTAGTTAAGCGACGCCAAGTATAAAAGTGTGTTACCATTAAAACTTTGGAACAACTATACAACAGACAGCGACCCGGTAGGTTCATCAAGCTTTGGGCTGTAGGTCCACTCTCTGGATCCCCAAAGGTACAACATAATACAGCTGGTCAAAGACACGGCCTCTCGTCTCAAGGACAACAATGTCACCAGTGTAGATCAATCTCTGATTCAATAAGAGTTGCATAGATTACAGCTGGTGGACACAGCCATGAAAGGATAACTTCAACAGAAACAACTTCCGCTGTAGAACATTCTCCGGCTCCCTGTGATGCCAATTATACAGCTGGCTATAGAAGCGGCCTCTCTTCTTGATGACTTGCTACCAAATGGCCTCTTCGTGTCAGGTCCCGGAAGGACACACTCATGGAACCTGCCGAAGATCTCCGAGCATTACCTCACGAAAGTGAAGGCAACTCAGCATTCCCCGAGTTTTATCTGAATGTGCGATTTACAACAGAAAAGATCTACGCACACTCAAAGAGTTGAGTGATGATTCTCGGGACCCGTGAAGTTCATGACAATCCCAATACATAACATCTCAAGGACCCAGAAGACGGTCCTAACTCTGATTTTACTCGGAAATCCCCCCTCACCCGCCTTAAAATGTGGACTAGCCACTGAGACGGGGTGGGACAGAGTGGGTACTGTGTTGTCCCTCTGAGACCCACTTGCATTTTGCAACAGGAGTATATACAACATTAAAATCCGAAGCTCCTCATTTGGTACTAGTTAGGTGTGTATGTCATTCCCTTCGGCTGGCAGTGCCACATTTTTGTAAAACAATTGGCACTCAATGGGTGATGTGGTCAATAGCGCACACTTCGCCTTTACTTTCCAGAACATTTCATGGTGCTTAGTTTCGGCTGAGTCAACCCGGGAGCAATAGTGGGGACTCAATTACATGATCTACGGGCTAACCATTAGCTATCGTGCGTGCTGTCGACGGCCTGTGCACTTGGTAAGCGAAATTTAAGGGGAAACAAATACCTCTTTTTAATGGGAACATAATATTCATTTTATTGTTTGCAAGGGACATAACTCGCCAATGTTTTTCTAATGAAGCAATTAGTTGCATTAATTGTTAAATGTTTAATATAATGACACCACTTATTCACAGTTAACACAATAATTTGACATCCTAAAGTTTCAAATACTTTTACTGCTAAAAATGAATAAAATGTACTTGTTAATGCAATATATACAATGTTTCAACACTGCAAGCTCCGTGCATGATGTTAACGACTGTCCCCCCCAATGGACACCCTGATTTCTGGTTTCTCTTCACAACGTATAAATTATTGCTGGATATTATTGGTCTGATAAGTTGTGTAGCTTATGATCTATAAGGTATAAATTCCCACTCTACAACTCCCCTATGTGGGGGATTAAATTTTTTAACTGGTCACTTAGGACCACTATTTAAAAAAAAAAAAATATAGATAAGGTCCTTTAGAGGTTTCAAGTGTACACACTTCATTTCAATAAATGAGTGTGTTTAATTAAAAACAAAAATATTATTGATGACATTGATGTTATTGTGTCCTCTATTTTAAGTATCAGTTCGGGAATTGTTCCCGCTTCCTGTGCGCATTGTTGCCATCTCCCTTTGATGAAAAAGCACCAAAATCGACCCATAAAAGCACCAAAATTTTTTAGGAAGCACAAAAAAAAGCACCAACTGTTTTTATTATAAATGTAACAAGGCAGCACAGTATAATTTATTATTATCACTTCATATTACAATGAAGTTTATTCCAGATCCGCCATAACCCAATCAGAACTACTTTTGAGCCAAAAAAGCACCAAATTGCAACACTATTTTTTGGGAAATCACTAAAATAAGCACTGGTGGTATTCATTCAAAATATTATAAAGTAGCACATTATAATTTATTATTATCACTGAATATTAGAATGAAGTTTATTCCAGATATGCCAAATCCCAGTCAAACAACTCCTCTTCAGTTTCTGTAGCTATTTCCTGCTGTGTTTGCTCTTGCGATGATGAGGATGAGGAGGATGATTGAAAGAAACATTTACATGCCTCCTGTGATCCAATTTTTCACAGAATATCCTTAGGTAGTTTATAATCATGACAGCATTTGCCATATCTTTTCATTCCATATCTAATAGTCAAAACAGCTGTCAAACTCTTGATGCTCAGTCTGTTCCGCAATTTTGATTTTATAACTCCCATCTGACTGAAAATAACGCTCCACGTCCGCATTAGAATGAGGTAAAATGAGCATAGTTAAAGCTAAATCTGTAAGATCTTGAAAAGGATTTTCACCGGTGGCATCCCTGTATGAGGCTATTTCTGCCCACAGTCCAAGTGTGTCAGAGGTCTGTGTCCACTGCATATGATTAAGTTTTCTCCACTGGAAATCGATGCGGGTGAGAGTAGCTGCATCTTCTACAAACATTTTAGCAAGATCCAATATACAGGGCATCATTGGCTGTAGACATTCACTTCCACTAAGACATGACATGGACTGCAACACTCAAACATTATCGGGTGTACTTAAACGCAGCTGTGTCAATAGCTCTATTAAAAACTGGATGCACCTTCCACAAATTTCTTTCTCATCGGGAAACTTGTAGTCTGCTATTTCTTTCTCAAACTCATAACCTAGATTGGGATTAGGATCTAAATAATCTTGACTAGCATCACTTTCTGTTATTTTTTTCCCAGGAATAGCAATCTTTGAACTGATAGATCAATGAGCTGGACAAGATCGCTGAGTAGTTTTGTTGGATCCTGTATATCTGCTTCGAATTTCTTATTCACTCTTTGAACTTCTCCGAGAATATGCTTGAGAAATATGAGATACACATAGTTTGTCATGTCGCTAAACATAGAATGTAGAAGTTCTGCTGTATAACAGCGCTCGTTGAGTCTTGCCACATCAAAATGAGTTCTGAGCTCGACCCACTGCTGCAATATTCTGACAGTGGCAGATTGAATGGACATCCATCGTGTCTGGCTTAATTGAACAATCTTCAGCGGATTTTGTCCATCATTTATTGAAGCAAAAAGCTCCCTGTACTTTGCTTGACGAAGACTTGAGTGAGAAAACCAGTTAAATGTTTCTCTAATCATGAACTCTATGTTCCTGGGCAGACAAGCAGCTGCAGCCTGTGACACTGCCAGCTGAAGGGAATGACATACACACCTAATTAGTACTAGATGAGGAACTTCGGATTTTAATTTTGTATATACTCCATTGTTTACACTTGTCATGACAGACGCATTGTCAGTGCCGAGTGCAACTAGTCTTTGCAACTCAAGCCCATTCTTGTTTAAACAATCTTTTAACGCATTGCATATTGCCTGTGCGTTGCAGTCACTCAGTTCAACTAAATCTAAGTAAGTAACCACAAACTGCTTTCTTGTCTTTGAATAGTTCCTAATAGCTACTCCATGTAGCTTAGTTTCAGAAATGTCATTGCTCTCATCAATCAATAAGCTGTATTTACTTTTGCCAATATCAGCTGTCAAGTCTGTTGTGAAATATGGTGCAAGAACATTTAAAATAACTGCTCTGCACTTAGTTCTCCTAAGCTTAAAATTCTTGCAACCTTTGCTGTCACCAAAGTGTACCTTGCAGAGTTCACCTAAATGGTCAACAACGTGAAGCGAACAATGGCAACGCGAAGCGAACAATGGCCAGCTATGAACAAAGACATGCATCCTTCTATTTCTGTGACATCATTTTTCAGTTTGTCAAATGCAATTGTTGTTTGTCTTTGTGTACTGAATGGTTGTTCGGCTTTCTGATGTTTCATTGTATTCTTGTGCCTCTCAATATCATTTAACCTGGCTGCAATTGAACATTTGCAATATTTGCAAAAACACTTAGTATTATCCCCTTCTACTTTTAACAACCATTTTTGAAATCTTGTGTCACCGAGCCACTGTTCTCTGAAATGTTGACAATATTTCTTGCTCATGGTGAAACACAAATAAGCTTAAATGAAAGGATAATGTAGACACCACAAAATTATGAACTCGATTACAAGCTAATGTATTGACGTTTGGACTTGTCTGCAAGATGGCGTTCGCTTTCAGCTAAATCGTATTAAAGGGAGTTAAATTAGTTGAATATTGCGCGGTAACGTACTAAGACTGTTTTACACCCTCGTTTTAGTTCAAATTCGGCTTTTTAGTGTTCCCAAAATGATTTTTAAAGTAATTGTTACCCACCCCAAAAAAGCACCCAAAAAATTTTGTGAAGCACTAAATTTACGCGGCCGCGCTAAAAGCAAAATTTTTGCACTAAATGACTTTGAAAAGCACTAAATTTAGTGCGAAAAGCACTAAAATGGCAACACTGGGAACATGGACAATAAGCAGATGTGCTGAGAAACATCAAATGGCAGTGGAAATGTGGTTTCTGAATAAAACGTAAAGAAAACCATGGAAGTGAAAACATGAAAGCTTAAGTTGTTAAGAGATGTTAGTGACAACTGGCAAGATTGATGGAAAAAGAGTGAATGAAAGATAAAAAGACATATTTGGCCACATGACATAATCAGGAGAAGAGTACAGACCTGGTCCATGACATGTGAGATGGAAACAGTGAACGCCCTCGTTATTAGCATAAGTTAGGACATGGCAGTCTCATTTGATTCATGAATTGATGAAGTTCTTCTGTCAACTACCTGTTTGTGAAATGTGTATTATAATCTTCAATTATTACATGTTTAAACCATGTTTAGTTAAAGTAACAACTAAAACAGAAACATTAAAAATAACATTGAAGACAGGGTGGATAAAAGTAATTGTCTGGGACTGAAAAAATTAAAGTAACGAGAAAGAAACATTAAAAATAACATTTAAGACAGGGTGGGTAAAAGTTACAACTGTCTGGGTCTGAAGTATAAAGAAATCTGGCTCTGTAACGAATCAGTACCAACTTATATTGAGTTGCTTGGTATATAATGAGCGTATTTAAAGGCTTTTATTCCAGTTTGCGGAGTAATAGTTTAGTGTAAATAAAAAGTAAAAGTTAAAATTATGAACTCACATACAGTATCTATTGTGTTTCAGTTGTACACAGTGATTCAAAATGTCAGACAGACACATGAAGTCCAGGAGCTAGGCGAGACCCATGACTTTATCAAGGAAGTTGACTACCTCATAGAAGGTTTAAAGGAAACCAATTCTACAACTATACGTTGTCTGAGGTTAGTGAGATAGCATAAAGTTAAATCATGAACTCTAGTGTGATAAATGTTATGTGAAATTTATTCTTGGGAAGGTAAATCCAGTCAGTGAATGCTGTGAAGAATTTGGATGTGGCAGCCGAAAGTGACAAAGATCGTTGCTATGCTATAAATAGATGCAACACAAACATTGTAAAACATAAAACGCATACTGGACAAACATAGAGGAAAGAAAAATTATAATTTATTCTTGCAGGCGATTTGGAAGCAAACAGCATTGCAATGGTTTTTATGAACACATCGTGATTGTAACTGACTCAGAAAGCATGCTGAGGAAGGTGAGGACAGGCAAGCTTTGGGCAGAGTGGCTTGCTTCGTTTCAGAGGTCACGAGTGGCAAGCATCGCCTGGATCTTTTCTCTGGGGCATGCCGGTGTGCTGGTGAATGAACAGGCGGACAGATTGGCTGGCTCTGCAAAACTTGGTGGAGTATTGATGCATGATAAGGCAGATGTTGCGGCCTTGTGGGAGCACGTGTACACCTCGGAGGAGCAAATGGATCTCCATGGTCTGGCAAAAATGAGACAGCGAGGAGTGGCGAGGGGGATCTGGCCGACGCTCGATGCTCAGAGGAAAGGCGAGACGGACATATAATCAGATTGCTACTGGTACTATTGGTGTTGGAACTCTTCGCTGGCTGCTGAGGATGGGGACGGAGTGCTTATGGGAATACCCCGAATGCTGTGACGTCGGCTCCTAAATCAATCAATCAATCAAAATGGTGTAAGTGCCGGTCATTCAGAAAGCAATGGCAAACTACTGAACTACTTGCCAAGAAATCACAAACACCCAAATATGCTGGTGTTGACTGTGATGTCCTGTAAAGGATATGCAACTAACATTTTATAATACTTTTTGTTAGAAGGCTTTTTAGGATTCAGGGAGAGTGCTGTTATCCCATTTCCAGAAGAAAGGTGACTGTGAATGCTGCTTTGTAATATGAAGTTCTAATGATGCTTCGTGATGCAATTAAAAACAGAAACGCTTCAGGTCCATTGACTGCGTGTGTTGTGCTCCTTCACGATGATAAGATCCACGACAGCTTGATTAACCTGGGAGAAAATTGCTCAGCTGGGGTGGAAACTTCTCGAACATCCATCTTACAGTTCCGCCCCTGGCCCCAAGTGATTTCCACCTCTTGGTCTGCTAAAACATCAGCTTGGTGACAATTTGCTGGTGATGAAGAAGTTGAGCGTGAGGTGTGAACATGACTAGAGCAACACCCCAGAGAGTACTGGGTGACGGACAAAGTGATCTGACAAATGCGTTGGTGTTTGCAGAGATCATGTTGATAAAGAAATGGTTTTCATATTTGCATCTCAATTAATATAATTCTTTTAGCAAACTATTTTATGACCTACTTCTGAATTACCCTTTAACCTATTCATATAATACTGGTTTATTAATAGATCAGCCTAACAGTGAAAGTGTAACATGTCACCCCACCATAAATGTAGCTTTGAGGCTGCCCGTAAACATGTTCTTGGAAAATTAATGTGGTTGTTTCCCCTTGACTTCTATTTCCATGTTTAAAACTTCTTACAGATCATGTTGTGTGGTTTTGTGATCACGTTTGTCTACAGCCTTCTGTCTCATATACTGCCAATCATTTCTTAAAATGATGTTTTTCCATTGCCATGATGTCAAACTGTCCAGCATCTGCTCTCTTGGTCACTCCCTGCCTCTCCTTCCCTCCAACTTTCCTGTTGTCAGGATATTTGCCAGTTTTCCCATTCTCATGACATGCCATGTCCTCTTCTGCTGTGAGTAACTAGTTCACTTTGTGAGTTACCATAACCAACTATAAATAGTCTATCGTGGGTAGCTTGTCTATTTTTTTTCATCAGTGTTTGCAGGATAGCGACCATTTACGTTATATTTTTTATGTTTGCCAAATGTTGAGTTTTTAAAAGTGAGCAGCATATGCTCAGAATCTATTTTGTTTGGCCCATATCTGAGAAAGTTAGGTATCTAATTAAGTACTCAAGGAACAGAAGGAGATTATGACTTTCTCAGATTCCTTCACACATATAGTTAGAAAACCTGAGAATATTCTAAATAGAAAGGCTTTTGTCTGGACTTTTCTCATAATCACTTTTGTTGGAACCAACAAATCTTTTTTTTTTTTTTATTTAAGTACTGAAAACAATTCTTATGTGGTCATACAGAGTGTTGCTAGATTTCAATGAAAGGTTGTATTTCTTTCGCTAAATCTTCTATGCCTAGCTGTTAATCTGTGGTGGTGTGTGTGTGTGGGGGGGGGGGGGGCTGAGTGGTCTCGAGGTATGGTGTCCGCCTCGAGTGCTGGAGGTCCCGGGTTCAAGCCCCGGTGAGGCCGGGATTTTTTCACGTGGACTTCTAGTAACAAAATTTCCCCTGGTCTCTGGGTAGTGAGATCGGACGCCCGTGTGTATTGTTGCGCACGTAAAACATCCCTTGGCAGTTGAAAATCGAAAAAGAGTAGTCTAATGGTGCTGCCCAGGCAAAATTTTGACTTAAAAATCTACCCAAAGTATTTCAGGATCCTCGCCGGTGCTATGGAGTTCATGCACTAAGCTGAGATTCTCCGGACTCAGCTTTGAGTTAGGAGTAGAGCGGAGCACTTATGGATTACACCCATGTGCTGTGATGTTGATCCGTCGACTAAACTAAACTAAACTAATCTGTGGTGTTAAATTTTTAAGATGTAATTACCCCCAGTATTCCATGGAAGAAACAAAAAAAAAAATCAGTCAGCTCAGTATTGATACTCTTCTTTCCTAGTTGCCTTAAACTGGCCAGCAAATGCATCTCACCAGCCTTTCGCATGCACATGCGTGTTCATGGAACCGTTAGCAGAATCTTTAACCTCCTGCAAGATGCTTGTTCAGATCCAGTAAGTATTTAGTGATAGTCAGGTTTGTTAGTTTTATTGCTGCAGTTAGTTTGTCATTGTATATAATTGATAAGTTTTAATTATTTAATGTAGTCTGTTTTTGTTTTGCTTACCTTTTATTCTCAAGTCTAATAAGTAATTTTGCTAGTCTATCAGGCTGCTAGTTTTTTCTCCAGTTAAGTCTGTCAGTTTGCTAATTTTATTCTCCAGTTTAGTCTGTCAGGCTGCTAGTTTTTTCTCCAGTTTAGTCTGTCAGGTTGCTAATTTTATTCTCCAGTTTAGTCTGTCAAGTTGGTAGGTTGCTAATTTTATTCTCCAGTTTAGTCTGTCAGGTCGCTAATTTTATTCTTCAGTTTAGTCTGTCAGGTTGCTAATTTTATTCTCCAGTTTAGTCTGTCAGGTTGCTAATTTTATTCTCCAGTTTAGTCTGTCAGGTTGCTAATTTTATTCTGTAGTTTAGTCTGTCAGGTTGCTAATTTTATTCTGTAGTTTAGTCTGTCAGGTTGCTAATTTTATTCTGTAGTTTAGCCTGTCAGGTTGCTAATTTTATTCTGTAGTTTAGTCTGTCAGGTTGGTAGGTAGCTACTGTTATTCTCCAGTTTAGTCTATCAGGTTGCTAATTTTATTCTGCAGTCTGAAAAAATTATTTTGTGTTGACAACTTGATTGTTCCTGTAGCATGTTGTTTATGAATGTGTCTGTAGATCCCCACTGGGGATCACCCTTGCTGCTACAAGTGAAATGCCAAATAAATCTTTTTAATAGTGAAATAGATTACATGTAAGTATTATTCTGGATACCGGTCTCCGTGGCGAAGGAGTTACGAATGTGATTCGTAATCCCGTATACCCGGGTTCGAAACATAGTGGTGCTGGTTTTTTCGATAAAGATATAGGTGCCGGTCATTCAGAAAGCAATGGCAAACTACTGAACGTAAAACTTGCCCAGGAATCATGAACAGCCAAAATGCTGGGGTTGACTGCTACGTCCTGTGAAGGACATGCAACTAAATGTGTTTTTTTTAAAAATTCTGGATACATTTAGCAAGGTTAGCTTACTCTGTTCATAAACTGTGGGGTTGTTTCCCCTGTATATTTCTATAGAAGCTGTGCTAGCTTAGTAGACAGTGCACTGGTTTACCATTGTAGTAATCCATGTTCAGTCCTCACTTATAGGATTTGTTTGAACCTCTGACAGCTCTGGGGTTCAATCTAGCCTAATAACTTGAGCATCTGAGATAGTTTGGGAAAGGAAAGGAAATTTGTCACGTCACATCATATAACAACCCAATGACTTGTGGTATGTCACGTCCTATCACACCCCTACAGAAATATCTGACATGCAATCACCGTGACCTTTTTTTTTATTGCCTTCAAGAGCTTGGCCCTGAGTACTTCTGCCATAATGTTCATGTTGAGCCGGGACAGACTCAGCATGGATCTGGATTACCACAGCCTCAACCTGATGCTCAAACTCAATGAGAATGATGCTGGTGGTATTGCTTTGCTGGGTGTGTCCGGCATGCAAGATCTGGAGAAAACTAGGCAGAAGGTGAAGGAGCTTCTGGGACAGCTACAGGAGACTTATTCTCGAGAGGTGGATCTGGATTTTGTCTCAGTAAGTGCTGTGTTTTGTAACTGGAAAGTTGTTTAATTGATAGATAGCTGTTTTGCTTCTTAAATTCTTATCGAATGAATCTTGATGAGTTTGTCTCTTGGTAATGTTTGTTGATCAGCATAACCCTGACTATATTACCCCTGTTATTGATCAATGTAACCCTGATTTGATTACCTCTGTGTTTATCAGTGTAGTCTAAACTTTATTATCCTTTGTGTTGATCACGGGCGTTTCCCTGGCAAATTAGTTAAGCCACCTGTCTGACTATCTGAAGGTTTTGAGTTTGTTTCCCCGTCAAATTAGTTAAGCCACCTGTCTGACTATCTGAAGGTTGTGAGTTTGTTTCTCCGGCAAAGTAGTTAAGCCACCTGTCTCACTATCTGAAGGTTGTGAGTTTGTTTCCCCGGCAAAGTATTTAAGCCACCTGTCTGACCATCTGAAGGTTTTGAGTTTGTTTCCCCGGCAAATTAGTTAAGCCACCTGTCTGACTATCTGAAGGTTGTGAGTTTGTTTCCCCGGCAAAGTAGTTAAGCCACCTGTCTGATTATCTGAAGGTTGTGAGTTTGTTTCCCCGGCAAAGTAGTTAAGCCACCTGTCTGACTATCTGAAGGTTTTGAGTTTGTTTCCCCGGCAAAGTAGTTAAGCCACCTGTCTCACTATCTGAAGGTTGTGAGTTTGTTTCCCCGGCAAAGTATTTAAGCCACTTGTCTGACTATCTGAAGGTTGTGAGTTTGTTTCCCTGGCAAAGTATTTAAGCCACCTGTCTGACTATCTGAAGGTTGTGAGTTTGTTTCCCCGGCAAAGTATTTAAGCCACCTGTCTGACTATCTGAAGGTTGTGAGTTTGTTTCCTCGGCAAAGTAGTTAAGCCACCTGTCTGACTATCTGAAGGTTTTGAGTTTGTTTCCCCGGCAAAGTAGTTAAGCCACCTGTCTGAATATCTGAAGATTGTGAGTTTGTTTCCCCGGCAAAGTAGTTAAGCACCTGTCTGACTATCTGAAGGTTTTGAGTTTGTTTCCCCGGCAAAGTAGTTAAGCCACCTGTCTCACTATCTGAAGGTTGTGAGTTTGTTTCCCCGGCAAAGTATTTAAGCCATCTGTCTGACTATCTGAAGGTTGTGAGTTTGTTTTCCCGGCAAAGTAGTTAAGCCACCTGTCTGACTATTTGAAGGTTTTGAGTTTGTTTCCCCGGCAAAGTAGTTAAGCCACCTGTCTCACTATCTGAAGGTTGTGAGTTTGTTTCCCCGGCAAAGTATTTAAGCCACTTGTCTGACTATCTGAAGGTTGTGAGTTTGTTTCCCTGGCAAAGTATTTAAGCCACCTGTCTGACTATCTGAAGGTTGTGAGTTTGTTTCCCCGGCAAAGTATTTAAGCCACCTGTCTGACTATCTGAAGGTTGTGAGTTTGTTTCCTCGGCAAAGTAGTTAAGCCACCTGTCTGACTATTTGAAGGTTTTGAGTTTGTTTCCCCGGCAAAGTAGTTAAGCCACCTGTCTCACTATCTGAAGGTTGTGAGTTTGTTTCCCCGGCAAAGTATTTAAGCCACTTGTCTGACTATCTGAAGGTTGTGAGTTTGTTTCCCTGGCAAAGTATTTAAGCCACCTGTCTGACTATCTGAAGGTTGTGAGTTTGTTTCCCCGGCAAAGTATTTAAGCCACCTGTCTGACTATCTGAAGGTTGTGAGTTTGTTTCCTCGGCAAAGTAGTTAAGCCACCTGTCTGACTATCTGAAGGTTTTGAGTTTGTTTCCCCGGCAAAGTAGTTAAGCCACCTGTCTGAATATCTGAAGATTGTGAGTTTGTTTCCCCGGCAAAGTAGTTAAGCACCTGTCTGACTATCTGAAGGTTTTGAGTTTGTTTCCCCGGCAAAGTAGTTAAGCCACCTGTCTCACTATCTGAAGGTTGTGAGTTTGTTTCCCCGGCAAAGTATTTAAGCCATCTGTCTGACTATCTGAAGGTTGTGAGTTTGTTTTCCCGGCAAAGTATTTAAGCCACCTGTCTCACTATCTGAAGATTGTGAGTTTGTTTCCCCGGCAAAGTATTTAAGCCACCTGTCTCACTATCTGAAGGTTGTGAGTTTGTTTCCCTGGCAAACAATATAAAATGACATAAAGTAGTGCAGCTTTACATAACAGAATTAAGACACATACAGGACGTTGCGGCGATTAGCCTTCATCAGCAAACAAACACATTCACAAACACAACATACAGTCAAGGAGATCTCCTGTGACTACATCAGAAGGTGACGACAGGACGAGAAGAACAAAAGGATGAAAGTAATGAAGAGAAAATGAGAATTGAAAAAAATGTTTATTATCACCTCACAACATATATAATAAAGTATAAGTATAAAAATTTTTTTCAATTTTTCAATTCACATTTTCTCTTCATTACTTTCATTTTTTCATCCTTTTGTTCTTCTCGTCCTGTTGTCACCTTCTGATGTAGTCACAGGAGATCTCCTTGGCTGTATGTTGTGTTTGTGAATGTGTTTGTTTGCTGATGAAGGCTAATCGCCGCAATGTCCTGTATGTCTTAATTCTGTTATGTAATGCTGCACTACTTTATGTTGTTTTATATTGTTTACACTTTCACAGCTTTACCACAGTTCCACCAAATTTTATTCATGTTTCCCTGGCAAAGTAGTTAAGCCACCTGTCTCACTATCTGAAGGTTGTGGGTTTGTTTCCCTGGCAAAGTAGTTAAGCCACCTGTCTCACTATCTGAAGGTTGTGGGTTTGTTTCTCTGGCAAAGTAGTTAAGCCACCTGTCTCACTATCCGAAGGTTGGGGATATTTTTCTGGACTCTATCATTCAATTCATGAGTGCAGTTTTCTCAGAGACTCCTCGAGGTCGTGGCTGGAGCTACAGAGTGTGTTATGCTTTCGACAGGCCGCTCTATGGAAAGAGACCAAGCCACATGTGATCAAACCCCGTGCAGTGAAGTCATTGCCTTTGAACCCCTTTTCAAACTTTTTGTGGTGATCGGCATAAGTGTGATTGTTCTTCTTCTTCTTCTGCGTTCATCCTGAGATTTTTTTTTCCGGACGTGATTGCGTTGTGCCTGTTTACAGCAGAGCTGTGTTCTTGTGCCTTTAGGCCGACACATCCGACTTCTGCGGGCATTTGTTGACTGGGTTAACCTTCCCGGAAGTGTGATTGTATTATCACTTCTGTTGATCAGCAGAATCCTGATTTCATTACCCCTATCCCTTGTGTTTGTCGTTGTAACTGTGACTATATTACCCCTTGTGTTGATCAGTGTAACTGTGTCTATATTATCCCTTGAGTTGATAAGTGTAACTGTGACTATATTACCCCTTGTGTTGATCAGTGTAACTGTGACTATATTACCCCTTATGTTGTTCAGTGTAACTGTGATTATGTTACCCCATCTGTTGATCAGTGTAACTGTGACTATATTACCCCTTGTGTTGATCAGTGTAACTGTGATTATGTTACCCCATCTGTTGATCAGTGTAACTGTGACTATATTACCCCTTGTGTTGATCAGTGTAACTGTGTCTATATTATCCCTTGAGTTGATAAGTGTAACTGTGACTATATTACCCCTTGTGTTGATCAGTATAACTGGGATTATGTTACCCCATCTGTTGATCAGTGTAACTGACTATATTACCCCTTGTGTTGATCAGTGTAAAATTACCCCTTGTGTTGATGAGTGTAACTGTGACTATATCACCCCTTGTGTTGATCAGTATAACTGTGACTACATCACCCCTTGTGTTAATACTTCCGGTTCCAGTGGCCAGTTGGTTATGCATACCTCTCCTCTGTCATCTGCCAAGATCCTTCCTGCTGGTGCTGAATTTGGTTCCTGATTCCATCAGTTGTAGCAGATGTAGTCTTCAGTTTGTTTCCTCTTGCAATAGGCAATCATTTACAGACACTATCAACCCTGCTGAAACTCAATGCTACCCCTGGAGTCCGGCCAATTGGCTCTCATTTGTACTGGTCGTGTGCTAAAGGTCAGTTGTAGCCTAACATGATGTCTCCAGTGTGCCTAATTGACATGAAAATGAATACTTGTCTGTTACTTCCATCATCTTTTCATGTTGTTTACAGACAAGTAGTCTGGCGCTGGAGTCACTGTTGAGCTTGACCTCAAGACGGGCTGGAGAATGGTTTAAGGAGGAGTTGAGATCTGTCGGTGGTTTAGGCCATATCGTGGATTCTGGTGAGTGTTTGTGACAGACTCTAGGTTTGGATATTAAACTGAAATGCTCTCTAGGATTCATGTCTGCTTCATCTGTGCTGAGCTTGCCTGGTGGTCTTGTGTTTGAATTCACACAGAGAGAGATTTTAAAAATTGACCTGAGTCCAGCCAGCCAAAAAATGGGTACTGGAAAATGGGTTGGAAAGTGCAGGTGTCCAGCGTGGTATTGACTATATCACCTGTCGAGTGCCGATTGGTCTATACATATATGGGGCTAGCACCGTGTTCCTAATTGGCTTCCTAGACATGGAGAGGTATGATGTCTGTCTCTGGCTGGCTAGAGCAGACCTGGTATTGTTCACGGCATGGATGGTCTGAATTATTGCAAAGGAAAAAAAGGATGATTCACCTTTAGGGTAGTGGATTCGATTTCAAGCCTTTCTGGACAATGGTGAAAAACTTGTAGGACCTATGTCCTCCCCATAAACCAACCCATAAAAGAGCATTGACAGCATATATGATACTGATATTCAAAAATTTAGAACTGCTCTTTGGAGTTTGTGCATTGTTGTGAGATTCTCCTTGTGTTTGTGTGAGGAGACTGGAGTGCTTATGAAGATATCTCGCTCTGGACATTGGGCTAGAGTCCATTGACAATGAGATAATAAAATCCTGTGGAGGAAATATGGCCAATCTAATCTAATCCCCGGCCGTCCGCATGTGCTGTACTGAACCATGCCCTGGTTGCATCCTAATATACCTCTCTGCAAATGTGAAGTTCCAGTACCAGTCTTGCACACACTGCTGGTTTCTGAGCTAGGAGAGGGGGAGGACAGTTCTACAACACAGTCCCCGTGGAGATGGCTGGTTTAGTCAGGAGAACAGTCTGTATAGGTTTAGGCCTTTTCTGGGTTCAGACAACCTGAACACCAATGCATCAGATTTTAGAGTTACAACTCACAGACTTCCAAAGGATAAACAACCACCCAACAATCGAGATACCCATGTTTGACCGAAAGAGATCCCTCATCAGCCAGATGAGTTATTCATGTTCTTTTCCCTTGTGCCCTCTTTTATTACTTTATAATTGTGTTGACTGTGCTGTGCTGGTCAGAACAAGTAAACACTTCACCACCACAGCTCTTGGTACAGAGATATTTTAATATACATACCATGTTATTGGAGCAGCTGTAGCACAATGGTTAGTCTTCTTGCTTGCCAAGATTCTTTCCCCAACACTGGTATGCATATTTTCTTCTGACCAGTGCGGGTGTGGTCTCCACACAACCACAAGAAATGAGTAACATAATTTTCAGACTTTTTTCTGGGAATTGTTTGAGAAGAAAAGTTGGTGAGGAAGCAAGTATGCCATCCCACATCATTATGCCATGGTCTATACTATGTAAACTATCTACCATGAGACTACCTTTACTGTTAACCATGTTGTTATAATGTTTTTATTGTATAAATGTGCAGTGAGATTCTGTGAGATGAATTTGCCTGAAGGTTTATCAGAGGATATCCAGAAGTCACTTCCCGTCTTGAGGAAACTCAATCGCTGTCTCAGGGTCTTGGAAAATGTAAGTTCTTATCTTGTCACTGACATGAAATCAAATTTGTTATTGTGGTTGTTACTGTTTTTGATTATCTTGTGTTCTGTAACTGGCTGAATAAGGTACACTGGGAATGTTGCATTAGTCCTACATCTGTGGCTAAAACATAAAGGGGGAATGATATATTGAGGTTCATACCAATTTCCTTTACTTCCCCAGAGACAGTTCTGATAGCCATATTGTGAAGTCGGGTTGTCAACAGAATGGTGCATGTCAAGACAAACTTCACTACTGGGACATGAATCCCTAACAACTGTATTAGCAACACAGTGCACTTACCACTATACTAAAGAGGCTCTGTAAGAAAGATATTGACTACCACTAGATATCGTCATCTTCTGCTGCTGCCTATCATCTCCCTGTAAGAAAGATATTGACTGCCACTAGATATTGTCTTCTTCTGCTGCTGCCTGTCATCTCCATATGGAACACAAGTCCTCAACCAACTTCCGCCCAGCCCTGTGTACACTTGTTCATGATTGGTCAGACTTTGTGGCTACAGTTTTTGTATGGGATGAGGCATCCAGTCTCGCACTAACCCTCATTAGTCACCTCTTACCACTTGCATGGTATGTTAGCGTGCTATTATTTTCTGCTTTAGTGGGCTGAGTGGTCTCGAGGTATGATGTCTGCCTCGAGTGCTGGAGGTCCCAGGTTCAAGCCCTGGTGAGGGCCGGGATTTTTTCACGTGGACTTCTAGTAACAAAATTTCTCCTGGTCTCTGGGTAATGAGATCAGACGCCTGTGTGTATTGTTACGCACATAAAAAATCCCTTGGCAGTTGGAAATAGAAAAAGAGTAGCCTAACGGCGCTGCCCGGGCAACATTTCAAATTAAAAATCTACCCAAAGTATTTCAGGATCCTCGCCGGTGCTACGGACTTCGTGCATTGAGCTGAGACTCTCCAGACTCGGGCTTGAGTTAGGAGTAGAACGGAGCACTTACGGGTTACACCCGTGTGCCGTGATGTTGATCCGCCGTCTAAATTAAACTAAACTATTCTTTGCTTCCCCTGTAGTCCTAGGTAACACACGGCCACAGCCAGATACGGCAGTACAAAATGAAACAGTATGGATTTGTTGAGATCCAGTACAGTAATCTGACTTGAACTTGTGGTTAGTTGCATTTTATCTGTGTATTGTTTGCATATTGTTCTAACAATGTAGCTACTTGTAAACAAACTGTTGTTTGAATTTCAGATCAGTTACATGAACTCTGAGAACCAGAGCTACTTGCTCTCCTACAGAAACTCTGTGTTGCTGCAGTCCTGTAGCAGGTAATCTTCTAATGTCTTCTTGTTTGTTCATATTGTTTTTTTACTTCTGAAAAGACAGTGAAGAACATGTATTATCATCATTGTTTATTAAATATTTCACATAAATGTTATCTTTCTTTTTCATTCTAATGAGTCTTTTTGTTACAAACACAAGCTTGTTTCAGTTTGTCTCCTGTCCTTGATCCTACTTATCAGTGTTTAACATTTAGCAGGGATTCAAGGAAACATTACTATATTAGATCAAGGTTAGATATAGATAGTTAAGGCAGCTTTGGCCATATCTAGAGTCACAATTCCTTGTTAAAGGATGTGCTGGAAGGAAAAGTGATGGGGAAGAGGAAGATAACTTTACATGTAGGTAGACAACATCAGAAACGTGGTTTCTAAGGAAAATGCAAAGAATACCACGGACAGACAGAAAAACCAATGACCAAGTACTACAGGAGACAAATGAACATCGTAAACTGATTAGAGAAATTAGACGTAGACAGTCAACATTTTTTGGTCATGTTATGAGAAGAAATGGATTGGAGAACTTAGTGACAACTGGCAAGATCGAGGGGAACAGACCAAGAGGAAGACAGAGAGGAAAATACCTGGATGGCTTGGCCACATGGCATGGACGAGACAGGAACACTGAGCTGATCCACGACACTGGTGATCGAGTGAAATGGTGAGTCATGACCGTCCACGCTTTCCGGCATGGCACATGATTGATTGATTGAGACAACATCAAGAGATGGACTGGAGAAAGCCTTATGAGTACACCATGAAGACACAAGACAGGGTTTGGAGACTTCTTACAGTGCCGCGATGGCATTGGATTGGCTAGCGTGATAACATACTTATCTACTACCATTGACATAGAGGTCTGATCCTCCATGAAGCATCTGCTGGGCCTTTGTTCAGTAGAGCAGGACACTTTATGCGTATATGAGGGTGCTTATGTTAAAACAAAGCAGTATGACCATTAGGTACCGGTGCACCCCAGAGTGAAAGAGAAAGGACGAGTTATGAATTCTTCTGTTTATTACTTTGATAATGGGAAACACTGTAGCTTAGGGGTATGACATCTGTCCCTAATTCCAAAAGTGCCGGGTTCAAATCTAGCTGCTGACTGTCTGCCTTACGATCTTCGATAAGGATGTAGAATAGGAGTCGGCATGTACATGCTGTTATTTAGGTAGCAGTGTAGACAGGGATGGAAAACAGATAGAGGTATTGAACTAAGGATACAAACAGCAAGAGGAGCTTTCACAACACTAGGAAATGTGTGGAAGTTGAAGGACATCAAACTTAGAATTTTGAATTCTAACATTCAATCAGTACTACTATATCAATCAGAAACATGGAAAACAACTAAAAATGATTGCATAAAAAACTACATTCATTAATTGATACCAGCACAGAATAGAAGGAATAACATGTTATAACAGAATCACCAATGTAGAGAGAGCTCATGGAGAGAGCTGAACAAATACCAGTAAATCAAGAGGTGAGGGAAAAAATGCTGGCACAGGGTAGGACACATTGAGAAAATGTGATAATAGTGTAACATGAAACAGAGGGAGACCAAAAACACACGGAGGATAGAATTAGAGACATGAATAATATAGAGAAGATATGGAGGCAGCTGAAAGAGATAGCAAAGGCTGGGAGTGAGTTGGTTGAGAACTTATGCTCCAGTGAGAGATAAAGGCCAGAAGAAAAATGTAAATGCTGTGCATACTTAAAACTCCTGGCAGTAAGAAACTAAAGAATAAGACAGCATTGCCAATGTTCTGGTGTCATTAACAAAATAAGAAAACTCCAGAATACAATATATGAATGGGGAAAATCAAGGGGAGGCCACTCCATTAATTCCCAACAGAAACATTTATGGTGAGTCACACAGATTACTGTGATCTAAGCAACCTGATATAATATTATATAACAGTTATTTTCATACCAAAACTTGCATTATAATGACTTGACATGCTATTCTTTAATACTCCTTCTCGTGTATATTGTTTGGACCATTCTAGAACCTTGCGGCTATGTCAGTTATCTATGCCAGCTTTCAAGTTGCCAGAAAATCTGGACAGCAAGGAAGTGAAGGATTTGCCTGGCTACACCATTCTGACCTGTATGCTGATTGTGCTCAGGGTGATGATCAACATAACACATGGCAAAGGTGAACTCAGTTGTAATAACATATATCTACGTTTCTTACAGTTCATTACCTGAGGGTTTTCAAAAAAAATGTTTTTTGTATGCTACATTTTATTTGTTTGGCTATAGTTTGTAACAGTGCTTACTTCATTTCTCTGTCTAACTGCAGATAGACTTAAAATTACACCAGATTTATTCCAGCTGTGAGTATCTATTGTGCCAGTTTCTTGCATTCTTTAGTATTGTGTAATATGTCCTCTAATTTCTAATTATGTGTTGGGTCTTACAGTGCCAATCTTCACCTGCTAATATGCTTATCTTCATATTAATGATACTCTTTGGTGCCCACCATAAATATCATCAGTTGTTGGGGAACCTGTGAGGCCATCAAAATATTAACCAGTACTCATAAGAGTTGAGAAACATAAAATAAGAATAGAGGACACACTAGACCATATACAAATTGAAAGCTATAATGCCCACACTGGGATTGAAACCTACCGTTTCAAATTATGACAGCAAGTCACTGACTGAACAAGTTTACTTTGATGCACAGCTAACTAGACACCCCCCAAAAAAGATGTTTCATTAGCCAGGTCTATCACTAACACATGAACCCATAACCATGGAATAAGGACATAATTTATATCTTGAAATTGAAATAGTGCCATAGGTCTCAAAAACATATATTAACCCAGCATAGGTCAAATGACAAACACACAAATACATTAGACCGTGATGCTGGGTCTAGTATAATGTTAGTTAGTCGAGGTTTCAACTTCAAGGCAACAGGTCGTCCCCATTATGCTCCGTTCCTGTGCCAGATCTAGTATAATATGAACATTTAAACAAGAACCAAGGGAGACTGCACCTGTGTTTTGCCTGGAATTCAAGTGCATAATTTTTGTTTACACATTACACAGTTATTTGTATTATCTTCTATGTTTTCTCTTCTTCTGTTTTGTAACCTGCACTCTTGTTGGAGTACATGCCTTCAACCATCTCATGCCAAGCCATCCTATCATTTGCTGTCTACTGGAGCTCAGTCTGTGTCCCCCATATTATTCACATTTGTCTGTAGTGATTGTCTTTATGTGTTTTTTTAATCTTCATCTATTTCATTTGTCCTGAGGGTTCTAGTGACAGAACTTTCTTCTTCTTTGTTTGTTTGAAATGTTTGTTCTGGGCATAAGTGCACATTGCCTGTTTACAGCAGAGCTGCGATATTTGCACCTTTTGGCTGACACATCTGACTTTTTCGCATGTTTGTTGACCAGGTTAACCTTCCTAGGTGTTTTGTAAGCCGTTTCATGCTCTCAATATTCTGGTGACATTTTCATCCCTCCATCTACTGAAGGTGTCCCAGCTGGCCTGTTTAGAATAGCTGAACACACGCCATTTGGCCCTCTAGGGAAGGCAAGGGCATTGCCCTCCATCCAAGGGAATTCCATAATTGCAAAGCTGACACATAGCGCTCTAGTACTGAGCTCACCCAAGGAATCGTCATGTCCTGCACATGGTTGCTTAGCCTCACTTCCGTATATTGGGCCTTCTGCTCTTGACAGGCTGCTTCTCCTGAAACCAGAAGGATGCAGCTTACAGATGATGTCCACACTCATTGCCATTGCACTTGACTTCAAAGATGCACACAGTTGTGCAGACAGTTATATTTTAATGTAGAGGATGCGGAGGCACCAACATGCATGGGTTGGGGTTTATAGTGACCAAGACTTCTTCTTACGTCCATGCATGAAATCTTGGACAGACACTAGTCTGGCTAATGAAGGGAGAGTTAACCATACTATGTTCTTTGCTGGGACAAAGCCTGTCGAGGACTCCACATGTGCACGCCTGTCGAGGACTCCACATGTGCACGCCTGAAGAGACTCACAGATATGGTCAATAATAATAGAAGACAATCAGCACCATAGTTTTGTACTGGCAACTTGGAGAGCTCATGAGCATGTTTGGGGCGAGTGTTTTGCTTGCGTACTAGGAAGGAAGTCACCAGCTACCACAAATTCATTAAGTGAACACTCAGTTTGACAGTGAACAACTCAGTTTAATAGTGAACTACTCAGTTCAACAGTGAACAACTTATTTCGACAGTGAACAACTCAGTTGAACCATGAACAACTCAGTTCAACAGGGCTTGACAACAAAACACTATCTTTATGTATGATCTGGACCACTTTCTTGAAAGTCAGTGAGCAATTTGATTGGTGGACATGGCAGTTATTGAAGAGGGAAGGGCTATGGATGGGCCAGACAGCATCAATGACAGAAGGGAGGCAGGATGAAGAGATGGTTTGAGGCTTTAAAGACACAAGTGAATCCATTTTCTTATCCAGAGTGAAGGAGAGGGGAGTTGAGCAGGGCTCTGCTAGATACAGCCATTTTGACAAGGCTGATCTATCAACCAGTATGATTACTGCTAAGAAGGAAAGCAATGGCAAACTACCTTCTTTACAGATGCCAAGAAAATCATGTTTTGCAACCTCATAAAAATCGTAAACTGATTAGAGAAATTAGACAGTCAACATTTTTTGGTCACATTATGAGAAGAAATGAATTGGAGAACTTGGTAACAACTGGCAAGATCGAGGGAAAGAGAACAAGGGAAAGACAAGGAAGTAAATACCTGGATCGCTTGACCACATGGCATGGTCGAGACAGGAACACTGAGCTGATCCATGACTCTGGTGATCGAGTGAGATGGCGAGACATGACCACCAGTACTTATCAGCACAACACATGATGATGAGGATGATCAATCAACACAGAGCTAGTATGATCAGTCGCTGTTAGAAAGAGATCAGAGCATCTGTGGACCTGTGGATGATGATGACCCACACTAGTGACTAATGTATAGTCTGCAAGATTGTGAAGTGAACATAAGCCCTGTGAACAGGATAGTGGCAGGGTTAATGAAGACATCAGTAGCATTTCATTTTGACAGATAACAAATCCTGTGTATATATGTCCAGAGTTGTCCCACTGTTCTCGACTGTCTCCAGTGCTGTTTTAAAGTGTTCATTGTTTAAATGTTTCTTCCTATATAAGACGAGGTGGAATAACAAAGTAAACTCAGTACTGGTTTGACTTTCAGGACTGTCAAGCCGTGTGGATGTGTCATTAATGGAGTCTGTTGTCCAGTGTTTAATTGTGACAATGTGGAGTATCCCTGTCGAGCAGAGATTTGATCTGGCTGTGCAAGTATGTTTTTACTCCTCAAAACACTTATACATCACAGGAACTGATCCTGTCCGAATGAACAATTAAACTCAATGGCCCCGGGAAGGTTAACCCGGTCAACACATGCCCGCAGAAGTCGGATGTGTCGCCCTAACGGCGCAAGAACGCAGCTCTGCTGTAAACAGGCACAACGCAATCACATCCGGAAAAAAAACTCGGGATGATCGCAGAAGAAGAAGAAACTCAATGGTATTAAAGGTTAAAGATCACAGGCCAGAGGATTGACTTCATTGTGTGGGTTTGACTCCACCTGGCATGGTCTGCTTGCTGCCTGCAGAGGGCATCACACAAATCATGGACTCTGTAGCCCCAGTGATGACCTCCAGGTCTCAGGAAAAATTGCAGTTCTGATCTAAATGACTGCAAAAATGAACCCACAACCTTCAGAGCATGCAGCAGATGACTTGACCACTTCGCCTACAAAGACTCCCAGTCAGTGGTATCCATTTTGTGAAAGTACAGAGATTCAAGTCTATTTTTCAGAAAATCTGAAAATTGCCTAGTACCCATTATTTTATAATGCTGGGTCAACCCCAGAACTGTGCTTGTTGGGAAAATAATATTACTTCTGCTGAAGATTGAACCCTGACCACTAGCTTGGCAGGCAAATACAGAAACTACTATGCCATCGCAGCTCTAGATGAAGTAAATTTACAATATAAAGTGCATTGGGCATATGGTACTGGCCTATAATTTTATAAGCCAAGTGGCTCGCCTTAATATAGAAACAAATTTCTAATCTGTGTGTATAGAAAAGGAAACGTGATGTTGTTATCATCACTGTTTGTCAACTGGCATGGACTATGTTGCCCCTCCATAACTCCCTGTCTCTCCCTAGTATTGTGTATCAATTCATGGATGTCTTTCCATGCCGTGATTCAAGACTGACTTCCATTGTCTCTTGTTTCGATTAATCTTACCAGTTACCATGGTATGTTCCACGTTTTCTGACCTCACAGTGTGACTAAAGAAGGATACACATGTCATAATATGAACCATTGCATCCATGAAATTACATGTTAAAAAAATACCACTATCTGAAATGATAAAAGTTTAAAAAAAAACACCTGTTTTTCATTTCATTGTGGCATTTTGAGAATATGATCATAGATCTATAGTTCTGTGGTCAAACAGCATTTGTTGGGTGATGTTATCAGGATCATACTGGCTGCTTGACCTCTCAGAATATTTTCCGATACACATTTTATGAGGCTTGGTAAACCCTGGGACCATGTGGTCAGATGGGATTTGAACCAAAGACCATGAGACTGCCAAAGAACTGCACCAGCCATTACATAACTGAGATTCTTATCTTAAATTATTACAAAAATACTTAGTTACATATCTTTTATAGGACATTGCAATCAACCCCAGCATTTTTTTTGGCTGTTTGCGATTTTCTAGGCAATTTTACATTTAGTAGTTTGCCTTAGCTTTCTGAACAACCAGGGCTCACACCATTGTGAAAATCAACAGAAGGCGGTCTCCATTTCCAAAAAGCCTGTGGCTGATTTCATACCTGGTTCGATCCGAATGTGAAACTGCATTCTTGGCCCCTAAACCACTTATGCCCCTCATGATAAAAGACATGATATATTTCAGTTATAAGCCAGATGTTTGAATGGATATGACTGTTTTTGTGTGTTAAAAAAAACAACAACAACAAAAACCTTGCTAAACCTGTTTGCTGCATTGTTTATTGGTCCTGATGGAATTATTCTCTGAGCTCTCAGAATATATGCTAATATGATTGAGTTTAACTTTGATTCAAAGTTTTATTTTCTGTACTACAGCTCTGAACATCCTGATCTAGCAAGTCTAGCACAGTGGTTCTCAACCTTTTTTTTTTTGGCTCATGCACCCTTTCACCATATGTCAGAATGTCATTCCCCCGTTTCCAGTGAATGAAAGAATTCCCCCCTTTCCAAAATTGTTAGCTTCGAAAGGTGCATTTTTTTATATTCACAATATTTTATTAACACACCAAATAAATCATATTACAATAAGCAAACAGTTAAAACATCAAAGAATTGTCACTTATTACATAACACCAGAATGCCAGAAAATTGTGCTTCATCAAACAAAACGCTCAATAGAAAACCAGGATATTGTGCCTGAAGCCATCTTTAGTCTGCCAATCTGTGTACTTAATCCCCCCCCCCCTCCCTACAAAAAACAACACCCTAAAATTCCCCTCTTGGGGGGAATTCCCCACTGATTGAGAAACACTGTTCTAGCAAATAAGGACTGATAATAACAGGTATTCTAATAGAGTTTATGTTCAAACAGGATGAACTTTTAACCCATTCTGCCCCTGCTAGCTATAACATTAATCCATACTGGGAATTATTACTTTAGCTCATCCTATCTCGGACATTTGTTACCTTGATCTACTCTGTTCAAGTTTTTTCTGTAGTCCTGACACATAGCTAGCCAGCACTCAAAAGGGACGATCAGCAACCACACGCTTTGACTTCTGCTGGGAGAGTGTGAGCACTTCTGGACATATCTCAAGTGCAGTAACATCCATTCTTCATCATAAATTATTTCTGTAACTATTACTCTTATTTTTCTGCCCTGTATGTCCCATTGGATAATATGACTAACCTGTACCAACTGTCCTATCTTTCACTATGTCCTTGCCATATTTTCCATCTCTGTATCCCTCTATTTAGTTGGCCCTGTGAGTTATAGACAAGGGACTTTACCCTTATACTAACTATCATTAGGATTTTGCAATCTGTCTTACCCAGCGCCAGTGTTCCTTACCTCTTGGTTCACTGGTATTTGTCTAGATCTTTCCTAGCGCTCTGTGTAGTGGCGATTCTGTCATGCCACTTTAGTCCTTCTATTCTGCACAGGCACCCATTAGTGAATATTTATAGTTCATTAGTAACTGTTTTAGTTGTCGATGTTTCTGATCCACACAGTAGCACTGATCAAACGTTAAAGTCACAAATTCTAAATATGGCAGTAAGCTTAATTTTCTTTGACTCACACATTTCTATGGGCTATGAAAGCTCCTTATTCTTCTTCTTTCGTTCGCTTGAAATATGTTTATAACTGCAGTGTTGTCTCTTGTATGAATTTAACTGTATTTTTTAGTTCACTCAGCGGTTCATAGAGTTTATCTTCCACTGTCCATATGGAGGAGCAAAGAATAGTAACACTGTTGCCTACCATGCACGTCATAAGAGGCAACTAAGGACGCCTATGGTTCCGTCGCCCTGCTACTGAGTGAGTGCATGGCGCGACACTGTGAGCTGTGAGTTTTGTGTGGAATGCTTTTACATCTGTCCGCAGTTGTTTGTAGCGTGAACTTCATGTTCAGAACGATGGCGGACGGCTGTTGCTGGATTGACTGGTTTGCCTTTTCGGCTCACGAGTGCATTTTTCAGGAGACTCCTGGGAGTCGCCGCTGGAGCTACGGAGTTCGTGCTTTGTGTGGCGCTTTGGGCGGTTCGTCCTGTGGAAAGAGACCGAGCCATATGGGATAAAACCCGGGTCAATGAAGTTTTTCTGGTGACTGCCGTTTCCATCGACGATGAACTGTATTTTTCATGGAGGACTTTTGTGTTGGCATTTTTGCGGCGGCATTATGCACAGTATACCTGTGCGGGCTGTTGGCTTGCCGATACTCCTGTCTACTCTATTGTTCACTTTGGGCAGTGAGGAGCATGTTGTGTGATATTCACTGGCACAGGAATGGAGCAATATGGGGACAACCCATTGCTGTGAAGTTGGAACCATGACTAACTAACTAACTAACTATCTTCCACTGTTGTCTCTTTAGGCCAGAAATGAAAGCTCATCTTACCTCTAGTATTGTTATTTTAATATCTCTGTGTTCCTCCATCCTTTGCCTACATGACTACCTGAATAGGTGTAGGATTCCACCTCTTGAAGTGAGGTGTCTCCAAGGCAGATCAGGTTATAATGGTCTTGGTTAATTCTCATTTTCTGTCCGTTTCACCTATGAACATTTAACTCTAACTGTTATAGCAACTGCAAGTGATTTGGAAGCAAACCGCCATGTGCTGGTTTTTTAATCGTACAATTGTATGATTCAGGTTGCAGTGGCAGCCTAATGTAAACTTGCCTATTAAATCACAAGCAGCCAAACAATCCTGGGGTTGGCTGAGACCTCCTGTAAAGGACATGCAACTAACATTTTAGTTGTAGCCTCCCATCTGTAACTTATCAGTTCAGACTACTCTAAACTTGGCAGTGACTACTTTACAATAGCAACCTGCCTGAGACACACACAGCTACAAGATGTCATCTACTGACTGAGAAATTATTGTTGATAATGCAGATTGCTTTGAGTGTCCATCACTGTGCTTTGATTTGTTTTTCAGAGCCTGGTGTTGTTGACAAACCTTATTGAACACCAGGAGGAGAATCGTCACATGTTTATGAACATGAAGATCCAGGTCAGATCTGCACAAAAGCCATTGGCCAGATCCAGAACTGTCAGCGCCATCAGTGCTGTTGTTGAGGTGAGTACAAGCAAAATACTTTTATTTCTAAAATGGAAAGTTTATAATTCCTAGTTCTTTTATGAGCCTCCCTTCACACCTTCTTCTTCTTCTTCGTTCATCCGGAGTTTTTTTTCGGACGTGATTGCGTTGTGCCTGTCCACAGCAGAGCTGCGTTCTTGCGCCGTTAGGCCGACACATCCGACTTCTGCGGGCATTTGTTGACCGGGTTAACCTTCCCGGGGGCACCTTCTAACTCAGCGTTTCTTTAAAAAAAAAATGTAACCGTTAGATGCGAAATCCTACCAATTCAACAATCAAGAATAGAGAGCATCTGTTGGATGTTTTTTCCAGGATATGCTGGCGGGAAAATGAGCAGGTGGACAGATCGATCAGCTGGGTCTGCACTCCATCCACCCATCCATCATGTGCCATGCTGGTAAGCGTGGGTGGTCATGTTCTGCCATCTCACTCGATCACCAGAGTCGTGGATCAGCTCCGTTTTTCTGTCTCGACCATGAAACAAGGCCAAGCCATCCAGGTCTGTACTACTTGGTGGGATATTGGTGCATGATAGGCAGGTGTGGTCGGGGCCCGTTGGAATCATGTGTATTGTGTAGAAAGACAGAGAACTTCATGGCTTGGTGCTGCAGGGAGTGCCACTCGGGACTCAGAGGAAATACGGGCACATAATCAGGCTGCTACTGGTACCATTAGTATTGGGACTCTTTGCTGGCTGTTGCAGATGAGAATTTAACATGTTTGGGAATGTCTCGTGTGCTCTGATGTCAGCTCTTGACTCAACTCATCCAACCAATCGTAAACAAGGCTACAAAGGACTTGGCATGAGCTCCATTGGGAGTTAAAAGACAGAAGAAGTAGATGTCTGCGTTAATTAAAAGTAGAATAAACATTGCTCTGTAAAAGCTAATGATTAACCCTTTACAGGGCAGACGCTTGTTCGTTTTTTAGCCCTGAACGGGCAAGATTTTTTCAGGTGCGGTAAAATGTCGGGTTGCGTTAGTAAAAACATCACAAATAAGGTGTTAGTCAACCGATATTAGTTAAATAAACAACACAATGAAGGGAAAAGCATGCAGAATATGTTACTCACGTGATTGTTGTCGGTAATCCATATATGAACACAAATATTTACGAAATACAGCATATTGTTTGTGATTTTCAGTCATCTATACGGCAATTTACAAACACATTTTCAGAATCATAATCACTTTCTTTAAAGTCCGACTCAGACTGCTAATGCAAACGCTTTTCACTGATATCTAGCTCCGATTAATAGTAAACTTCGTGCTCTTTAATGTCACTTAAATTGAACCTAGCGAAATCTCGGCTATCACTTGAAGAATCGCCGAAATCCATTTTGAAAAACTAAGCGTTAAAAACCCCGAAAACTATCCAAAAAATCCGTTTAAATTCATAGAAGGTGCTTAAAAATCGCGGCCACATTGTCAAGCTATCGGCGAAAGCGAAAGTAGCCGTCGGGAGTATCGGAATGCCGAGAGATCGTGTTTTTACAATGCATAATAGTATCGGGCGGTTTCAGACGATCTGCACGTTTAAGCGATCGGACGGAAATGGACGTTCTGCTTGGTAAAGGATTAAATATTTTATGGATTGTAACATACTGAACAAGAAAATCAGAGTACTAAAAATACAAGAACACAAATGCTACTCACATGGCTGGAGTCTGCTGGGGGGTATGTGAACTGTCAGTACCACCACATTGTTGCAGACATGATAGTATGAAGCATTAGGTGGTCGGTCTGTCCTTCCTGTGAGACTTACTGTCAGTACCACCACATTGTTGCAGACCTGATAGTATGAAGCATTAGGTGGTCGGTCTGTCCTTCCTGTGAGACTTACTGTCAGTACCACCACATTGTTGCAGACCTGATAGTATGAAGCATTAGGTGGTCGGTCTGTCCTTCCTGTGAGACTTACTGTCAGTACCACCACATTGTTGCAGACCTGATAGTATGAAGCATTAGGTGATCGGTCTGTCCTTCCTGTGAGACTTACTGTCAGTACCACCACATTGTTGCAGACCTGATAGTATGAAGCATTAGTTGGTCGGTCTGTCCTTCCTGTGAGACTTACTGTCAGTACCACCAATTTGTTGCAGACCTGATAGCATGAAGCATTAGGTGGTCGGTCTGTCCTTCCTGTGAGACTTACTGTCAGTACCACCACATTGTTGCAGACCTGATAGTATGAAGCATTAGGTGATCGGTCTGTCCTTCCTGTGAGACTTACTGTCAGTACCACCACATTGTTGCAGACCTGATAGCATGAAGCATTAGGTGGTCGGTCTGTCCTTCCTGTGAGACTTACTGTCAGTACCACCACATTGTTGCAGACCTGATAGCATGAAGCATTAGGTGGTCGGTCTGTCCTTCCTGTGAGACTTACTGTCAGTACCACCACATTGTTGCAGACCTGATAGTATGAAGCATTAGGTGGTCGGTCTGTCCTTCATGTGAGACTTACTGTCAGTACCACCACATTGTTGCAGACATGATAGTATGAAGCATTAGGTGGTCGGTCTGTCCTTCCTGTGAGACTTACTGTCAGTACCACCACATTGTTGCAGACATGATAGCATGAAGCATTAGGTGGTCGGTCTGTCCTTCCTGTGAGACTTACTGTCAGTACCACCACATTGTTGCAGACCTGATAGCATGAAGCATTAGGTGGTCGGTCTGTCCTTCCTGTGAGACTTACTGTCAGTACCACCACATTGTTGCAGACCTGATAGCATGAAGCATTAGGTGGTCGGTCTGTCCTTCCTGTGAGACTTACTGTCAGTACCACCACATTGTTGCAGACCTGATAGCATGAAGCATTAGGTGGTCGGTCTGTCCTTCCTGTGAGACTTACTGTCAGTACCACCACATTGTTGCAGACCTGATAGCATGAAGCATTAGGTGGTCGGTCTGTCCTTCCTGTGAGACTTACTGTCAGTACCACCACATTGTTGCAGACCTGATAGCATGAAGCATTAGGTGGTCGGTCTGTCCTTCCTGTGAGACACTGTCAGTACCACCACATTGTTGCAGACCTGATAGTATGAAGCATTAGGTGGTCGGTCTGTCCTTCCTGTGAGACTTACTGTCAGTACCACCACATTATTGCAGACCTGATAGCATGAAGCATTAGGTGGTCGGTCTGTCCTTCCTGTGAGACTTACTGTCAGTACCACCACATTGTTGCAGACCTGATAGTATGAAGCATTAGGTGGTCGGTCTGTCCTTCCTGTGAGACTTACTGTCAGTACCACCACATTGTTGCAGACCTGATAGTATGAAGCATTAGGTGGTCGGTCTGTCCTTCTTGTGAGACTTACTGTCAGTACCACCACATTGTTGCAGACCTGATAGCATGAAGCATTAGGTGGTCGGTCTGTCCTTCCTGTGAGACTTACTGTCAGTACCACCACATTGTTGCAGACCTGATAGTATGAAGCATTAGGTGGTCGGTCTGTCCTTCCTGTGAGACTTACTGTCAGTACCACCACATTGTTGCAGACCTGATAGTATGAAGCATTAGGTGGTCGATCTGTCCTTCCTGTGAGACTTACTGTCAGTACCACCACATTGTTGCAGACCTGATAGCATGAAGCATTAGGTGGTCGGTCTGTCCTTCCTGTGAGACTTACTGTCAGTACCACCACATTGTTGCAGACCTGATAGCATGAAGCATTAGGTGGTCGGTCTGTCCTTCCTGTGAGACTTACTGTCAGTACCACCACATTGTTGCAGACCTGATAGCATGAAGCATTAGGTGGTCGGTCTGTCCTTCCTGTGAGACTTACTGTCAGTACCACCACATTGTTGCAGACCTGATAGCATGAAGCATTAGGTGGTCGGTCTGTCCTTCCTGTGAGACTTACTGTCAGTACCACCACATTGTTGCAGACCTGATGGCATGAAGCATTAGGTGGTCGGTCTGTCCTTCCTGTGAGACTTACTGTCAGTACCACCACATTGTTGCAGACCTGATAGCATGAAGCATTAGGTGGTCGGTCTGTCCTTCCTGTGAGACTTACTGTCAGTACCACCACATTGTTGCAGACCTGATAGCATGAAGCATTAGGTGGTCGGTCTGTCCTTCCTGTGAGACTTACTGTCAGTACCACCACATTGTTGCAGACCTGATAGTATGAAGCATTAGGTGGTCGGTCTGTCCTTCCTGTGAGACTTACTGTCAGTACCACCACATTGTTGCAGACCTGATAGTATGAAGCATTAGGTGATCGGTCTGTCCTTCCTGTGGGACTTACTGTCAGTACCACCACATTGTTGCAGACCTGATAGTATGAAGCATTAGGTGGTCGGTCTGTCCTTCCTGTGAGACTTACTGTCAGTACCACCACATTGTTGCAGACCTGATAGTATGAAGCATTAGGTGGTCGGTCTGTCCTTCCTGTGAGACTTACTGTCAGTACCACCACATTGTTGCAGACCTGATAGTATGAAGCATTAGGTGGTCGGTCTGTCCTTCCTGTGAGACTTACTGTCAGTACCACCACATTGTTGCAGACCTGATAGCATGAAGCATTAGGTGGTCGGTCTGTCCTTCCTGTGAGACTTACTGTCAGTACCACCACATTGTTGCAGACCTGATAGTATGAAGCATTAGGTGGTCGGTCTGTCCTTCCTGTGAGACTTACTGTCAGTACCACCACATTGTTGCAGACCTGATAGTATGAAGCATTAGGTGGTCGGTCTGTCCTTCATGTGAGACTTACTGTCAGAACCACCACATTGTTGCAGACATGATAGTATGAAGCATTAGGTGGTCGGTCTGTCCTTCCTGTGAGACTTACTGTCAGTACCACCACATTGTTGCAGACCTGATAGTATGAAGCATTAGGTGGTCGGTCTGTCCTTCCTGTGAGACTTACTGTCAGTACCACCACATTGTTGCAGACCTGATAGTATGAAGCATTAGGTGGTCGGTCTGTCCTTCCTGTGAGACTTACTGTCAGTACCACCACATTGTTGCAGACCTGATAGTATGAAGCATTAGGTGGTCGGTCTGTCCTTCCTGTGAGACTTACTGTCAGTACCACCACATTGTTGCAGACCTGATAGTATGAAGCATTAGGTGGTCGGTCTGTCCTTCCTGTGAGACTTACTGTCAGTACCACCACATTGTTGCAGACCTGATAGTATGAAGCATTAGGTGGTCGGTCTGTCCTTCCTGTGAGACTTACTGTCAGTACCACCACATTGTTGCAGACCTGATAGTATGAAGCATTAGGTGGTCGGTCTGTCCTTCTTGTGAGACATCTAATAAATCATCTGTGAAAAGCTTGTATGCACATTTGAATATCAGAAGAGTAGTGGCTGGCATGGCACTGACCACTGAGTGCCCATTGGTCTAGACAATATGCAGCCAGCACCAGATGTCAAGTGCATCTTAAGGCGTGTCAAAAGGTCTTTATTGGTGGCCAGAGGTGGTTCTTTTTGTTTATCACAGTATTGATTTAGGGATTCATACATTTTGGTATGTCAGGGTACGGAGAGAGAGAGACAGAGAGAGGGCTGCTGTTCCCTTCTCATGTTCCCATGGGGCATGAAAAAGCTGGATTTAATGTGCATTGATATGTTCCCAAAAAACAAACCCTTTCATACAAGTGTTCAGATTAAATAACCTCACATTTTTTTTTTATTAATGACAACTTTTCAGCTGTTTGTTCAGAGGCAGCGGGCTGCAGGAGAAATGGAAGAAGAAATTGAAAGCGCTTCAGATACTTCAGTCTCACCTTTACCCAAACTCAGTGGAAGGCAGGAAGAGGCTGCCAGAAAGCAGTGTAGGCAGAAGAAGAAGCAGAAGCAGCACAAGACATTAGCTTGTGTACCCAGAGAGGAGAGTATTGCAGAACATCAGGGGGACCAGACTGGAGAACATCAGGGGGACCAGACTGGAGAACATCATGGCAATCAGAGCATTCTAGAAGATGGAGAAGAAACATTTACCAAAGGTCAGTAGGGTGCTTGAGTTCTGTTGCTTTATATTTGTAGGTCCTTCTTCTGGTCCCCAACACGGCGGTTAGGCATTGAACCGTTAAGGCCGCTGGTGTGTTTATGCTTGTGGCTAGAGTTTGCATTCGCATTTTCCTCATGTTGGACTGATAGTGCATGGTTCCGTCGCCCTGCTACTGAGTGCGTGGCCGACACTGTGAGCTGTGAAATTTGTGTGGAATGCTGTTACATTTGTCAGCTGTTGTTTACACAGTGAACTGCATGTTTGGAATAATGGCCGGCTGTCGTTGAATTGACTGGTTTGCCTTTTCGGCTCACGAGTGAATTTTTCAGGAGATTCCTGGGAGTCATTGCTGGAGCTACAGAGTTTGTGCTTTGTGAGGCGTTTTCGGCGGGTTGCCCTGCGGAAAGAGACTGAGCCATGTGGGATAAAACCCGGTTCAATTAAGTCTTTCTGGTGACTGCCGATTCCATCGATGACGAACTGTATTTTTCGTGAAGGCATTCTGACGGCGGCATTATGCACAGTGTACCTGTGCTGGCTGTTGGCTTGCCGAGACTCCTGTCTGTTCCACTTTTCACATTGGGCAGTGAGGAGCATTTTGTGTGATATTTACTGGCTCAGGAATAGAGCATAATGGGGACGACCCGTTGCCGTGAAGTTGGAACCGTGACTAACTAACCAACCAACCAACCAACCAACCAACCAACCAACAAACCAACCAACCAACTAACTAACTAAGCAAGCATGGGGGGAAAAAGGATGAAGCAGAGGCATATGTAACCAACTGACCACTGAAACTACAAGAACCCATACTCTTCAACATCTTGTGAGGGAATGAGAGCACATGTAAGCATGTTCCGAGACACTGTGGAGATGTTACATTGATACTTGACTGGAAGGAAAGTCTCTTTACCAAACTCACTCTTTAGTCAATACTATCTTCAGGGCCTAGATAATCTGAATGACAGTTAGGTTAGTTGCATATCCTTTACAGGGCGTCACAGTCAACTCCAGTATGTTTTGGCTTTTTGTGATTTCTGGGCTAGTTTACGTTCAGTAGTTTGCCATTGCTTTCTGAATGACCGGCACTCATACCATTGTATGGAAACTAAAGCAAGGCGATCTGCTTCCAAATCGCCCGCAGCTATTTTTTGAATGCAGTATTATAAATTGCATTTGTAACCCTATGCCCCACAGAGCCGGTTGAATGTTAGTGCAACTTGATTATGTGGTTGTTTCGGGATTTGAAATTTAAATATTGAGCACAACCCACTACTGGCAACGCCGATCGCATTCTGGTATGAACCTAAGGCCTATCCACGTCAATATGGAAGCACTATACTCGAGTTTCGCCCTCGTTTGAGCTCGTCAGTAGTGCATATCCTTGACCCGATCCGACCGTTAGTGCAACTGTTAAATTGACAGTCTTCAAGAGGATTCAGAACCAAGCAACCACACATCTGTGCATCCTGTAGCACAAATCTGTATACTGGGTGTTTTTAAAGTCTCACTACACTTTATATGTAGAAGAAACTTGAAAAAAATTCTTTCTTTCGTTGATAACACCATTCTCTTCGGAATGCAAAGAATTACTCCAGGAGACGACAGCCTTTCAGAGAAAATTTTTGATGACATCATGTACTTTATTTTTCAAATTTGTACAACATACAAAGTGTAGTGAGACTTTACAAGCACCCGGTACAAGTTTCAGAATTCATCTTTGTTATGTAGAATGTTGTGAAGAACGTAAGAGGCAGTGTGCTTTAGGTCTGCTGAGATGAAATCTATTGTCTTTGTTAACAATTATGGCACTGTTTATTATCATTGCTAACTTTGCAGAATGGAGCCGCAGTAGGGCAATGGCCAGCAGGCATACCTGCCAGCCTGGTGGTTATGTGTTTGAATCTCCATCAAAGGAGGGCATTTGTGAAAACTGATAAGGGTACCATACAAGGTTCTGGGAGGTAAAGGCGGCCATTGTGATATTGAACACACCACACATCAAGTGTCGTTTGGTGGGTACAAATATGGAGCTATCACCACATTTTCAATACACCTGAAGGCAGGGAAGAGGAAAATACTGGACTTATACTTACTACACCATCATGTTCATTGACTGCTCTCTATAAAGTCCATGTTCATTAACTCTCTCTATAAAGTCCATGTTCATTGACTGCTCTCTATAAAGTTCATGTTCATTGACTGCTCTCTATAAAGTTCATGTTCATTGACTGCTCTCTATAAAGTCCATGTTCATTGACTGCTCTCTATAAAGTCCATGTTCATTAACTCTCTCTATAAAGTTCTTATTCATTAACTCTCTCTATAAAGTCCATGTTCATTGACTACTCTCTATAAAGTCCATGTTCATTAACTCTCTCTGTAAAGTTCATGCTAATTAACTCTCTCTGTAACGTCCATGTTCATTGACTGCTCTCTATAAAGTCCATGTTCATTAACTCTCTCTATAAAGTCCATGTTCATTAACTCTCTCTATAAAGTCCATGTTCATTGACTACTCTCTATAAAGTCCATGTTCATTGACTACTCTCTATAAAGTCCATGTTCATTGACTACTCTCTATAAAGTCCATGTTCATTGACTACTCTCTATAAAGTCCATTTTCATTAACTCTCTCTATAAAGTCCATGTTCACTGACTGCTCTCTATAAAGTTCATGTTCATTGACTACTCTCTATAAAGTCCATGTTCATTGACTGCTCTCTATAAAGTCCATGTTCATTGACTGTTCTCTATAAAGTCCATGTTCATTAACTCTCTCTATAAAGTCCATGTTCATTAACTCTCTCTATAAAGTTCATGTTCATTGACTGCTCTCTATAAAGTCCATGTTCATTGACTGCTCTCTATAAAGTCCATGTTCATTAACTCTCTCTATAAAGTTCTTGTCATTAACTCTCTCTATAAAGTTCATGTTCATTAACTCTCTCTATAAAGTCCATGTTCATTAACTCTCTCTATAAAGTCCATGTTCATTAACTCTCTCTGTAACGTCCATGTTCATTGACTGCTCTCTATAAAGTTCATGTTCATTGACTGCTCTCTATAAAGTCCATGTTCATTGACTGCTCTCTATAAAGTCCATGTTCATTAACTCTCTCTATAAAGTTCTTGTTCATTAACTCTCTCTATAAAGTCCATGTTCATTGACTGCTCTCTATAAAGTTCATGTTCATTAACTCACTCTATAAAGTTCATGTTCATTAACTCTCTCTATAAAGTCCATGTTCATTAACTCTCTCTATAAAGTCCATGTTCATTAACTCTCTCTGTAACGTCCATGTTCATTGACTGCTCTCTATAAAGTTCATGTTCATTGACTGCTCTCTATAAAGTCCATGTTCATTGACTGCTCTCTATAAAGTTCATGTTCATTGACTGCTCTCTATAAAGTCCATGTTCATTGACTGCACTCTATAAAGTCCATGTTCATTGACTGCTCTCTATAAAGTCCATGTTCATTGACTACTCTCTATAAAGTCCATGTTCATTAACTCTCTCTATAAAGTTCTTGTTCATTAACTCTCTCTATAAAGTCCATGTTCATTGACTGCTCTCTATAAAGTTCATGTTCATTAACTCACTCTATAAAGTTCTTGTCATTAACTCTCTCTATAAAGTCCAAGTTCATTAACTCTCTCTATAAAGTCCATGTTCATTAACTCTCTCTATAAAGTCCATGTTCATTAACTCTCTCTATAAAGTCCATGTTCATTAACTCTCTCTGTAACGTCCATGTTCATTGACTGCTCTCTATAAAGTTCATGTTCATTGACTGCTCTCTATAAAGTTCATGTTCATTGACTGCTCTATAAAGTCCATATTCATTGACTACTCTCTATAAAGTCCATGTTCATTGACTACTCTCTATAAAGTCCATGTTCATTGACTGCTCTCTATAAAGTCCATGTTCATTAACTCACTCTATAAAGTTCATGTTCATTAACTCTCTCTATAAAGTCCAAGTTCATTAACTCTCTCTATAAAGTCCATGTTCATTAACTCTCTCTGTAACGTCCATGTTCATTGACTGCTCTCTTTTAAAGTTCATGTTCATTGACTGCTCTCTATAAAGTTCATGTTCATTGACTGCTCTCTATAAAGTTCATGTTCATTGACTGCTCTCTATAAAGTTCATGTTCATTGACTATTCTCTATAAAGTTCATGTTCATTGACTGCTCTCTATAAAGTCCATGTTCATTGACTGCTCTCTATAAAGTCCATGTTCATTGACTGCTCTCTATAAAGTTCATGTTCATTGACTGCTCTCTGTAAAGTCCATGTTCATTGACTGCTCTCTATAAAGTTCATGTTCATTGACTACTATCTATAAAGTTCATGTTCATTGACTGCTCTCTATAAAGTTCATGTTCATTGACTACTCTCTATAAAGTTCATGTTCATTAACAGTTCTCTGTAAAGTATATGTGCATTGACATCTCTTTATAAAGTTCATGTCTATTGACAGCACTACACAAAGCTGGCAAGCATATGGAAAACAGCATTGTGGCAGCCTATGCGGGCATTTTACTGGGGTCTCTAATCGCTGACAACAAGGTAGGTATTTGTTCTTCTGCTATGTTTGCAGGTGTATCCTTTGTTGGACATGCAGTTGTAACATTATTTGAAAACATAACCTTGATTGTAACTTATAACACTTTCCATTGGATTCTTTGCAAAGACTTTTTGTGCAGGTAGGACAAACTGAGTAACAGTTAAAATATGCTATGCGCGTGTTTTGTCTTGCCTACCGACTGGTGAACTGAATACAAGTACTTAGAATATCTGGCTCATAGCTGTCAAACAAGGTCATAGGTCACTGGAAGTTCTTAAGTAGAAACGTCCTTCAGAGTATTTTCAAAACCTTGTGTATAGGCAGGATAGGCTGAGCAATGTTGAAGAGATGTTTTGTGCTTGCCTGGATATGTCGTGGCTACCCACAGGTGGACTGAATAAAGTTGCTTAAGTTATCATGCACAGAACCGCCAGACATAAACTCAGAGGTCACCAGACCTGTTCCATCACAACAAATCTGGCATGACTTTAGTCGAATATTCGCATGCAGTGATATGTTTCTTTGTTTCTGTGCACAGTAGAAGATACAAATAAGATACAGATGTCCTCAAAACGTAACTAATATTTTACTACAATGGGGAGGACAGAAGCTGCAGGAGATAACACAATGTAGGACATCCTGGTATGAGTTTGTTGAGGGCCTACGCTCCAATGAGAGATTAAGAGCAGCAGAAAATGATAATTGCTAACATGTAATTTATTTCATTGTGATAAAGTACAGTAGAGTTTTTCCTGTATCTATATAGCTTTCATACTGTCTCAAGGCAATCTGGGCTTGTAGCCGACCTGACATAGTTTGTGTCCAGCTGTTAGATTCTGCCCCTAGGACCTGCTGGTGGTGTGGGAAATGAGCAGGCAGACAGATTGGATGGGTCTGCCTTGGTGGGGTATTGGTGCATGATAAGGCAGATGTCGTCAGGGCCCTTAAGAATCGTGTGTATAGTGCAGAAGAATGGACAGACATCATTGAGATCATCACAACTTGGAGAGAAAGGTGCTGCAGGTAGTGACCAGAGGATCTGGCCAACACCCATAACTCTGAGGAAAGGCCAAATGGTCACATAATCGGACTGTTACTGTACCATTAGTATTGGATCTCTTTCTGGCTATTAACTTAGCTCAACTCAGTTTGTGTCAACAGAAGAACATTCCAGTTATCTGTCAGTATACTTTCACAGGAATACACTTCTGTTGTGAAGAAACTCCTTCCTAATGGAGATTTTGGGCCGATGGTTATAGTCTTGACAAAGTTCCTCACATTTATGGTTCTTGTGGTAAGTAATGTTTATGGTTTTATTGTTTCACAGCCTTTGATTTACTGAATGATTATTGTGCTGATTGGTCTATAAAATTATGGTTCTTGCACTACATGTCTAATGTGCCTTACAGTGTGTAAAAGGATCCCCTGCCTTCTTTGGGGTGTTTGGAATAATGAAGCTGCTGAGGACACTGCTGTGCAGTTAGAGCAAGTTACAGAATTGAAGTAGAAATTCAGGAGATGGGTCTTTATCGAAGTTTATATTGTTACATGTTGTAGACCAGTGTTTCCCAACGTGGGGTCCACGCTCCACAGGGGGGCAATTCGATTGATGAGGGGGGCAAATCGAAAATGGAAGAAATCGGCTGGATATAACAAAACGGGGAGACTTGAGACTGAAGTTAACTAAATTGGAACCTGACATAAGATCTCTTTGCAGCAAGCATTAAGCGCAAGGATCTCACTAAATTTAAATAATAAATAATTACTAATAATTAAAATAATATAGAAAAATCATTCATTAACATTATTTTGTACTTGAATTTCAGTTCTCCATTATGTTTTGAAAATTTACTTACTGTGTTTGCTCAATAATTTCCTATTGATTTCTTCCTAAAACCTATCATTCAAGTTTCTTTAGTGAACATTTCAATTTTTAAATATAAAAAATAATGTATATGTTGAGGGGGGGTGGGGGGGGGGCATAAGAATTTTAGAAAGGCTTAGGTGGGGCATAGCACAAAAATGGTTGGGAAACACTGTTGTAGACTGTTTAGATCAGTGGTTCTCAACCTTTTTTGGCCTGTGCACCCTTTCACCATATTTTCTGAACGTCATTCCCCCCTTTCGTGTTTCTTCCCTATAAATTCCCCTCCGCCCCTACACAGTCTACGTAAAAATGGAAGCTAAATTTAATAACACATACTAGAACAAGTCTAGACATTTACATAAAACATGATTTGCGGGTCTACTTAGTTATAAAATGAATTTCAGAAGGGCAAGAAGTACAGAACCGTAAAGTGTTGAGGGAAAAACAATTTCAAGTAATCGGTTCTTGTATTAACGCGATCTTGAAATAATCTTAATTCCCCCCCCCCAACCCCTAAAATTCCTCAAGGGTTGGGGGGGGGGGGGGGTGTTCCACAGGTTGAGAACCACTGGTTTAGATGTTAGCCTTGTGTGGGAGGTGCTGGAGAAGTGGGGGATTATATGGAGAAAGATGTGTATGGAAGGCTTGAGCAGCTGGGCAGAAGATCATGTTGGCAACATCGACTTCATCAGGGTATCAGACATTTAGACCAGGCATCTGAAGAAGAGGCGATTGTTCAGTTCAGTGCAGATTGTTATCATTGCACTGTATACATGTCCCATATGGGCTTCAGTCTCCTCCATAATAGATCCAGCAATGTACAGCGACTGATTGTGTGTGCTTGAAGCTGTATGGCTGCAGGTGAGAATAGATCCAGCAGTGTACAGCGACTGATTGTGTGTGCTTGAAGCTGTATGGCTGCAGGTGAGAATAGATCCAGCAATGTACAGCGACTGATTGTGTGTGCTTGAAGCTGTATGGCTGCAGGTGAGAATAGATCCAGCAGTGTACAGCGACTGATTGTGTGTGTTTGAAGCTGTATGGCTGCAGGTGAGCCTGTCATGAACATGGACAAGGATTCTTGGCATACAGTGTAGCTTGTGCATTTGTGCTTTCATGCCAATTCATTAGCTTCTGATGGCTCCAGGCATCATGTGGGAGACTGGTATTGGTCTATGCAGTTTTTGCATTTAGACTAATGACAGATATTTGTTTACAACTCTTGGTGGTTTCCAGAAGTTAGCTTTAACTGTTATCACAAAGCATGGTGGTCAGGTATGTTTTATATTGAATCTCAGTCAGATGAAAGAGATGCAGGGACACTAATGTGCTAGGGCAGGATCATACTGACCAAGGCCTCATTTATCTCTCAACGGGGCATCCTGTTAACAGACACTAGTACCAGCAGAAGTCAGATGTGTCGGCCGAAAAATTCAAGTATGGCAGTTCTGCAGTAAACAGGCACAACGCAATTACATCCGAAAAACCACCCCGGATGAACGCAGAAGAAGAAGTAGAAGACACTAGTACTGGTGCTGGCACCTTACTGTCTTGGTAGACAATAGTTTATAAAATGGAGTTATACCTCTCCACAGCACAAAGCCTGGACCGAATTTAGAGACCATATGTTGCCCATGCAGCATGATCCCTCTCTCTCAAGCTACAGAAGCTGCCAAAGACAATGCTCTAACTGTCCACCTGTTGGAGCTTTGATCCTAGACCAATTGCTGACCAAAACTTAGGGCCTGATCTGCCCTGCCATTACATTTAGTCTTTAGGTTGCATTTATTTGCACTAATGTAATGCTTGTACCCTCTCAATTGTGATCCTCTGTCCAAAGCTGTTGGAACTATGTGGGGTGTCGGGTTAGTGTTGCCCAAGATTTGGCACTAACAGAAAGCAGGTAGTACTGTCTACTGTCATATGGTAGCTCAGTCACATCTGAAGACCTGACTATAACAGACATTAGTCTAGCTAACATCGGGAGTATTGACCATAATCACCACTGTGATGAAACTGCCATGAACTACAAACTTTGAATGATGTATGTTTGCAAGAGAGTTGTAACAATTCCCTATGATGATGGTAGATGGTCTGCATTCATGTCTTGCACCCCTCATATGAAGAGCTCACAACTATAATCTGTGTTGTGGTTATCTGCTAACATTAAACCAAGCCATCACCAGTCCCTTATGTCATATATTCTCTTGTTGGTGTTTCTGTTTTTGATAAATTCCAGTACAGAAAAATCTTTGAAAACCATACCTCACTTCTGTTCATAGATGAAATCTGACTTGTGGGATACCTAAAAATAGATTGTAAAGATTTCTATATCTTCATTTCAGACGGCGTATGATCATGCTGATGTGAAGCTTATCCAAAGAGTCATAGAGGTTCTAAAATCTGCATGCTGACCTACAAGCAATGGAAAGTAAATGATGTATATAACTTAAGAAAAACAGCGATGGATAGCAGTCATATGACAGTCTTACTGGGGATGTTTGTACATATGGGCAACAGTCATTTGTTATCCCTAACCTCACATGCAGTTCTGTAACTGAAGCAGATGCGATGCCCTGGTCAATAAAAATGCTCTTTTATGACATTGATGTGCTGGATTCATCATCATCAAGTGCCCTGCCAGCTGGAGTAGACGTCCATGTCTCTCCACAGATCTTGCTCTTTGGTGTTCTGGATGATAATCCTCCATGCCACTGTCTCAGTCCATCCAGCATCGTTTCTCTTGGTTGCCCTCTGCCTCTTTTCCCATTAATCTTTCCAGTTATCATGATCGTCTTCAATGCCTCTCTTCTCATCACATGACCAAAGAAAGCTGTCTGTCTCTTTCTTATTGTTGTATATAATGTTCTAGTTTCATTAGCCTCTTTCAGGCAATCATTGTTAGTTACTCTGGCAGTCTAAGGAATTCACAGCATTCGTACCATATCTCTGTTGCTTCCAAGTTCTTCCTAATTTGTTCATTTACATTCCAAGATTCACTGGCATACAGCAAAACAGGTTCTATATGGCACATCAGCACTCTCTTTCTTACATTCAATGATTGTGACTGATTGCATAAGATACTTTTCATTTTCTGAAATGCAGCTTTTTCCTGCTCTATTCTGTTCTTAATCTTTGTTATGCATCTTCTACCTGATGTTATAAATGCAGATAGGTATTTAAAATTATCCACTTGGCTAAGAATGTTCCCTTCTATTATTATTTCACATTTTGGTATCACCTTTTTCTTTGATATAACCATTGTTTCTGTTTTCTTGATATTCACTGATGTGCTGTATTAGTTAACACTTTTAGTAGGAATACTGAAGCTGCTTAAGTTGGAAATTTACACACAATAAGTCATCGCATAAACCCTGCACAACAGAATGTCCATAGTGTACAAGGAAAGGAGATGGAGACAACAAGTAGATTTTGTCCTGATGTGAGTAGTCATCTGTTTTTGTGAATTTACCTCTTGCAGTACTTTGATATTGTTTTGCTTAGTTGCTCTTGAAATTCTTAACGTTTTACCTAGAAGCCACATGTCTGTAGTTTGTATGTATTTTCATTCTAATCCAGTTGTTCAGTGTCTGTGATTCACAGTCATACAGAGGCATGGGACGTGTGTAACATCCTATTTATGACCACACTTTCAGGCAGTATATATTGGTCTTTGATTGTGCTGAAAATGACTGGTTGATTTTTGTCTGTTTTTGGAGAAGCTGTGATGTTTGCATATTTCCGCTGACATGTTTGACTTCTGTACAGAATTTCTTTTGTAAATGGGGGTTGCCTGGCCTCTCTGTGCTGGCTACTCCCTCAGCCAGACCCCAGTAATGTAGCCTATTTCAAGAGCCATCACTTGAAGTAAGGCCTTGGTCAGCTCTAGTTCAGATCTAGATTGGCTGTAGGTCAGCTGTTGTGTAGCTCTAGGTCAGCTGTTGTGTAGCTCTAGGTCAGCTGTTGTGTAGCTCTAGGTCAGCTGTTGTGTAGCTCTAGGTCAGCTGTTGTGTAGCTCTAGGTCAGCTGTTGTGTAGCTCTAGGTCAGCTGTTGTGTAGCTACAGATTAGCTCTAGGTCAGCTGTTGTGTAGCTCTAGGTCAGCTGTTGTGTAGCCCTAGGTCAGCTGTTATGTAGCTCTAGGTCATCTGTTGTGTAGCTCTAGGTCAGCTGTTGTGTAGCTACAGATTAGCTCTAGGTCAGCTGTTGTGTAGCTACAAATTAGCTCTAGGTCAGCTGTTGTGTAGCTCTAGGCCATCTGTTGTGTAGCTGTAGGTCAGCTGTTGTATAGCTACAGATTAGCTCTAGGTCAGCTGTTGTGTAGCTACAAATTAGCTCTAGGTCAGCTGTTGTGTAGCTCTAGGTCATCTGTTGTGTAGCTCTAGGTCAGCTGTTGTGTAGCTACAGATTAGCTCTAGGTCATCTGTTGTGTAGTTCTAGGTCATCTGTTGTGTAGCTCTAGGTCAGCTGTTGTGTAGCTACAGATTAGCTCTAGCTCATCTGTTGTGTAGCTACAAATTAGCTCTCGGTCATCTGTTGTGTAGCTCTAGGTCAGCTGTTGTGTAGCTACAGATTAGCTCTAGGTCATCTGTTGTGTAGCTCTAGGTCAGCTGTTGTGTAGCTACAGATTAGCTCTAGGTCATCTGTTGTGTAGCTACAAATTAGTTCTAGGTCATCTGTTGTGTAGCTCTAGGTCAGCTGTTATGTAGCTCTAGGTTAGCTGTTGTGTAGCTCTAGGTCAGCTGTTGTGCAGCTACAGATTAGCTCTAGGTCAGCTGTTGTGTAGCTACAAATTAGCTCTACGTCATCTGTTGTGTAGCTCTAGGTCATCTGTTGTGTAGCTCTAGGTCAGCTGTTGTGTAGCTACAAATTAGCTCTAGGTCATCTGTTGTGTAGCTCTAGGTCAGCTGTTGTGTAGCTACAGATTAGCTCTAGGTCAGCTGTTGTGTAGCTACAGATTAGCTCTAGGTCAGCTGTTGTGTAGCTACAAATTAGCTCTAGGTCATCTGTTGTGTAGCTACAAATTAGCTCTACATCAGCTGTTGTGTAGCTCTAGGTCAGCTGTTGTGTAGCTCTAGGTCATCTGTTGTGTAGCTACAAATTAGCTCTACATCAGCTGTTGTGTAGCTCTAGGTCAGCTGTTGTGTAGCTCTAGGTCAGCTGTTGTGTAGCTCTAGGTCAGCTGTTGTGTATCTCTAGGTAAGCTGTTATGTAGCTCTAGGTCATCTGTTGTGTAGCTACAGATTGGCTCTAGGTCAGCTGTTGTGTAGCTACAGATTAGCTCTAGGTCATCTGTTTTGTAGCTCTAGGTCATCTGTTGTGTAGCTCTAGGTCAGCTGTTGTGTAGCTACAGATTAGCTCTAGGTCATCTGTTGTTTAGCTCTAGGTCAGCTGTTGTGTAGCTCTAGGTCAGCTGTTGTGTAGCTCTAGGTCAACTGTTGTGTAGCTCTAGGTCAGCTGTTGTGTAGCTCTAGGTCAGCTGTTGTGTAGCTACAGATTAGCTCTAGGTCAGCTGTTGTGTAGCTCTAGGTCAGCTGTTGTGTAGCTCTAGGTCATCTGTTGTGTAGCTCTAGGTCAGCTGTTGTGTAGCTACAGATTAGCTCTAGGTCAGCTGTTGTGTAGCTACAAATTAGCTCTAGGTCATCTGTTGTGTAGCTCTAGGTCAGCTGTTGTGTAGCTCTAGGTCATCTATTGTGTAGCTCTAGGTCAGCTGTTGTGTAGCTACAGATTAGCTCTAGGTCAGCTGTTGTGTAGCTACAAATTAGCTCTAGGTCAGCTGTTGTGTAGCTCTAGGTCATCTGTTGTGTAGCTCTAGGTCAGCTGTTGTGTAGCTACAGATTAGCTCTATGTCATCTGTTGTGTAGCTCTAGGTCAGCTGTTGTGTAGCTACAGATTAGCTCTAGGTCATCTGTTGTGTAGCTCTAGGTCAGCTGTTGTGTAAGTCTAGGTCAGCTGTTGTGTAGCTACAGATTAGCTCTAGGTCATCTGTTGTGTAGCTACGAATTAGCTCTAGGTCATCTGTTGTGTAGCTCTAGGTCAGCTGTTATGTAGCTCTAGGTCATCTGTTGTGTAGCTCTAGGTCAGCTGTTGTGTAGCTACAAATTAGCTCTAGGTCATCTGTTGTGTAGCTCTAGGTCAGCTGTTGTGTAGCTACAGATTAGCTCTAGGTCAGCTGTTGTGTAGCTACAAATTAGCTCTAGGTCATTTGTTGTGTAGCTCTAGGTAATCTGTTGTGTAGCTCTAGGTCAGCTGTTGTGTAGCTACAAATTAGCTCTAGGTCATCTGTTGTGTAGCTCTAGGTCAGCTGTTGTGTAGCTACAGATTAGCTCAAGGTCAGCTGTTGTGTAGCTACAGATTAGCTCTAGGTCAGCTGTTGTGTAGCTACAAATTAGCTCTAGGTCATCTGTTGTGTAGCTCTAGGTCAGCTGTTGTGTAGCTCTAGGTCATCTGTTGTGTAGCTCTAGGTCAGCTGTTGTGTAGCTACAGATTAGCTCTAGGTCATCTGTTGTGTAGCTCTAGGTCAGCTGTTATGTAGCTCTAGGTCATCTGTTGTGTAGCTCTAGGTCAGCTGTTGTGTAGCTACAGATTAGCTCTAGGTCATCTGTTGTGTAGCTCTAGGTCAGCTGTTGTGTAGCTACAAATTAGCTCTAGCTCATCTGTTGTGTAGCTCTAGGTCAGCTGTTGTGTAGCTACAAATTAGCTCTAGGTCATTTGTTGTGTAGCTCTAGGTCAGCTGTTGTGTAGCTACAAATTAGCTCTAGGTCATCTGTTGTGTAGCTCTAGGTCAGCTGATGTGTAGCTACAAATTAGCTCTAGGTCATCTGTTGTGTAGCTCTAGGTCAGCTGTTGTGTAGCTACAGATTAACTCTAGGTCAGCTGTTGTGTAGCTACAGATTAGCTCTAGGTCATCTGTTGTGTAGCTCTAGGTCAGCTGTTATGTAGCTCTAGGTCATCTGTTGTGTAGCTCTAGATCAGCTGTTGTGTAGCTACAAATTAGCTCTAGGTCATCTGTTGTGTAGCTCTAGGTCAGCTGTTGTGTAGCTACAAATTGGCTCTAGGTCAGCTGTTGTTTAGCTACAGATTGGCTGTAGGTCAGCTGTTGTGTAGCTACAAATTGGCTCTAGGTCAGCTGTTGTGTAGCTCTAGGTCAGCTGTTGTGTAGCTCTAGGTCAGCTGTTGTGTAGCTCTAGGTCAGCTGTTGTGTAGCTACAGATTGACTCTAGGTCAGCTGTTGTGTAGCTCTAGGTCAGCTGTTATGTAGCTCTAGGTCAGCTGTTGTGTAGCTACAGATTGGCTGTAGGTCAGCTGTTGTGTAGCTACAGATTGGCTGTAGGTCAGCTGTTGTGTAGCTCTAGGTCATCTGTTGTGTAGCTACAAATTGGCTCTAGGTCAGCTGTTGTGTAGCTCTAGGTCAGCTGTTGTGTAGCTACAGATTAGCTGTAGGTCAGCTGTTGTGTAGCTACAAATTAGCTGTAGGTCATCTGTTGTGTAGCTCTAGGTCAGCTGTTGTGTAGCTACAGATTAGCTCCAGGTCAGCTGTTGTGTAGCTACAAATTAGCTCTAGGTCATCTGTTGTGTAGCTCTAGGTCAGCTGTTGTGTAGCTACAAATTGGCTCTATGTCTGCTGTTGTGTAGCTACAGATTGGCTGTAGGTCAGCTGTTGTGTAGCTCTAGGTCATCTGTTGTGTAGCTACAAATTGGCTCTAGGTCATCTGTTGTGTAGCTCTAGGTCAGCTGTTGTGTAGCTCTAGGTCAGCTGTTGTGTAGCTCTAGGTCAGCTGTTGTGTAGCTCTAGGTCAGCTGTTGTGTAGCTACAGATTGACTCTAGGTCAGCTGTTGTGTAGCTCTAGGTCAGCTGTTATGTAGCTACAGATTGACTCTAGGTCAGCTGTTGTGTAGCTCTAGGTCAGCTGTTGTGAGCTCTAGGTCAGCTGTTATGTAGCTCTAGGTCAGCTGTTGTGTAGCTCTAGGTCAGCTGTTGTGTAGCTCTAGGTCAGCTGTTATGTAGCTACAGATTGACTCTAGGTCAGCTGTTGTGTAGCTCTAGGTCAGCTGTTATGTAGCTCTAGGTCAGCTGTTATGTAGCTCTAGGTCAGCTGTTATGTAGCTACAGATTGACTCTAGGTCAGCTGTTGTGTAGCTACAGATTGACTCTAGGTCAGCTGTTGTGTAGCTCTAGGTCAGCTGTTATGTAGCTCTAGGTCAGCTGTTGTGTAGCTCTAAGTCAGCTGTTGTGTAGTTCTAGATTAGTCCTAGTTTTACTCCCTAGGTTGGCTCTTGTTTAGATCAAATGTCATCTCTAGGTCACCTCTAGTATAGATCAAATGTCATCTCTAGGTCAGCTTTAGTTCAACTCTAGGTCAACCCTTGTTCAAATCTAAGTCAGATCTAGTTCAACACTAGTCCGGCCCTAGGTTACCTCTAGGCCAGCTCTAGTTCTTGACTGATGCAGGCAGACAAGTTATGAGTTATGGACAGCATTAATATCTTTTGCTACATCTTCAACTTCAACAGGTGCAGATCATGATCTAGCTTTCAACCATCTACCCAGGTTGCAAAGGTACAGCATCCAACCTCTCCTTTGGCTGAGACAATGAATCACTCAGTGTTGTTATTACTGGGCACACAATAAAACATCTCTATTTACATGCCATTACCTCTTGCCATACACCGCAAGGTACTATACAGGCAGTAAATGACAGTGACAGTTTATAAAGTACATAGCAGTAGCAAGTGCCTCACACACTGTGGCTCATGTGTTCAATCCTCGGTAAGACCTGGGGCTTTAAGAAATAATTATAGTCTGCACCTTACATGTATAGTGTATGGGCAAGTGGCTTTTGTGTCTCAGTCTGGAAAAAAAAACTACATCAAATGATATGGAAAACAAACAAACCATGTTTGATATATTGTGTTGACAAATTTTTGATAATCGAACAGCACAGATAGAAATCTCTGTTGCACATTTTATGAGGCTGGGTCGATGGCCAAGATATGCCAGTCAAGGCAGAATCCCACTGTCACTGCTGGTGGTGAAATAGGCTTGGTGTGTTGTTAACTCATTGCATCGTTGTGTTCTAGGAATGCCACATCATCATGTGCCATGTTGGGTGGCCATCATGTTCCTCCAGAACCACATTTTTCTGTGCTTTTGATGAGTTCAACCGCACATTGTTTTCTACGCCACTTTGGCAACCCATCCAGAATTTCATTTATCACATCCTGTCTCTAACGTTCTCAGTCTTCAAAGTTGCCAATAAGTATTCCAGAGTCTATTTTCTCATAACATGATCGTACTGTATAAATGTTCTATGTTTCTAAGCTGCTTGTACACGTGTAGTTTTGAAGTTTATATGTTCTAGTTGTTATGCTTTCATTGACATTCCGATGTTTTATATGGTTCAAAATAATGTATTCCCTCAGTGAATCTAAACACAGATGCCGTGAACAAAGTATTGCACAATGTCTTGTCAGGCATATTTCACTGCATCTCGTCAAGTGCATACTGCAGAGTTATATATCATTTGAAGAAATAAATGACACTTTGGCTAAAATACTAAGTACACAGTTACTGATATTGTTTCAAATATGTTGAAAGTTATCTCCACAGAAGTCTAGCAATTAACAGGAAGTTTACGGCTATCTTTGCTAATTTTTAAAGTAAAGTTTAAAGATGTACAGTTCCAAATGTTTTGTGAGATGTATTTATACTTGTCTATTTTTGAGCCATTCATATATTCACGTTTTTGTTTGTGCTTGGTTGACAAAATTTTTGAGTTATATGTATATTTTAAATATGCAAGATTTATTTCACTTGTATGTACCTCGGTGCCCTTTTTCTAGCTGTATATTATTCCACTAATAGTTCTATAAGAAGATTATGTTATTTTCTGCAATAGATTCAGGTAGGACAAAAAAAAAACACCTTGCAATTTGACAGCTCATTTTCTTATAAACTGCTGGTCTTTTTACATATTATGTGGTTGATCTACTTTGTGATTTATTCAGAATTAGATATGTAATAACTGTTTGATGCACACAGCAGTAGTTGATCACACATGTTATATGGCTTGACACACATGGACATTGATTCATCACATGATGTGTTGTTCAGCACAGAAAGAGTTTAAGAAACAACAAAGGGTTAATACTACATAAGAATCTATGCATTTGCTTGGTCATTCAGAGTGGAAACAAACGGGCAAAACCTGTCAAAGGTGAAAGAAACAAAGGTATATGAATCTTTGTACAGTTTTATTAACTGATTCAGAGCTGAAGGATAATGTATCGCCAAATACATCATCCCATTTGGACAGAAGGATGATATATCGCCGTACCAGGGCCATAGTGTTATTTGTTTCATTTCTTGGTATCTTCCGCAATTTCAATGCACATACTTGTTGACTTCATTCTGCACCATATTTGGTCTAAATCTACTGTTTTAATTGACACTGAATCAGTTAATGTGCCATTTATGTCACACCTCATTAATGTGAATGTTTATTCATATAATGTGATGGTTAGTTCATCCTTCTGTTATGTTCTCATTATTTTCTCATAAACAACAGCAAAGTGAAGGTATGTGCATATTCCTGTTATTTCGTTCTTTTACATTAGTTATTTGAACGTTTTCACAGTAGTTTTGTTGTTTCAGTGTGTATTTCACACTTCACTAAAGATAGTTTTTTGGTTTGTTTCCTTATAGCTTTCCTAACAGTGTAATGTGAATGTTTGCTCTTATATTTGCTTTCTTATTACTTTAATATACAATTTCAAAGTCAAGGTTTGTACATATTTCTATTCCATCTCCTCCCCATCATTCTTCTTCCCCTCCTCCTCTTTGCAATCACTGCCTTTGCTAATTCTGCTATCAGGCAAGTTCTCTTGATGAACTCAACTAATGTTTAGAGTTCCTCCTTTGTTCTATACAGCTAGAAGTTCAGTGTTGATCCAATGAGCCAGTATAGTTTTTAGCTTGCTGCACAGAGAACATTTCTGCAGAGCATGTTTTGTTTTACTTTCACATCATTTCTGTGAATGCTTTCACATTAGTTGTGCTTGCTTGCTTGTGTTCGCTGGCTGTGAACTCCAGCGCGAAGTCCTGTAAGCCGGATGAAAACATCCTGTTGTCCAACATCAGTGTGATGTCATACAGGACCTGAGGTTTGCGTGAGTATCCGTTGTCCCATGTCTGGCTTACTGGTGTGCAGACTGGTGGTTCCTCGCCGTGCAGGCAGACACTCTCCGACTTCGGAGGAATCAACAATCCTACTGACTTTAGCCAGGACCCCAAAGGGACCGGTTGCCCAGGACGCTCGGCGAGGAAGCATCAATAGGTCTTGGCCAGTATAGAACACAGCCCTGGTGCCTTGGAAACACCTCTGCGTCCCACATTAGTTATTTTAGTATTGTTTTCACACTTCATTAAACATAGTTCATATTCTGGTAGCTTTCTAGGGACAGCAATGTAAAAGTATTCATATTTGTGTTCTGGACATTTGCTCACATTTTTGATTTGTTATTCCTTTCATATACAACTTTGAAGTGAAGGTTTGTATATATTTCTATTATTTCATTATTAATTCACATTGGTTATGTGATGAAGGTCTTGACCTACTTATGTTATTTCATTATAATTTCACATTGGTTATGTGAATGAATGTGCATAATTTCTGTTAATTTGATACTTATTCCACACTTCACTAAATACAGTTGTATTATATTATTGTAACTGAGTAATGTGAAAGTTTGCACTTCTGTTTCTAACACATTCCATGGCTTCTAGTCTTTGACTTCAACATCTGGACACAATCTGCTGTCCTGTGGTGATCATTGACATGTACGGTTTATTCCCTTACATCCAACAGCAAAGTTACAGGCTACTGATCTTTCTTTCTTTCTTTCTTTCTTTCTTTCTTTCTTTCTTTCTTTCTTTCTTTCTTTCTTTCTTTCGTTCTTTCTCTCTGTCTTTCTTTCTTTCTCTCTGTCTTTCTTTCTTTCTTTCTGTCTGTCTTTCTTTCTTTCTTTCTTTCTTTCTTTCGTTCCTTTTGTTCTTTTGTTCTGTCATTCCTTTTGTTCTTCTAATCTTCCTCTTCTCTTCCTCCTCCTCATCTTCTTCTTCTGCCTGTTAACTTCCAGTGGAACACAGGCCCTCTACCAACCCACAGCAAGCCCTCTGTAGACTTGTCCATGATTGGTTGGATGTTGTCTCTCCAATTTTCTACAGGATGAGATGACCAGTCTCACACCAACCCTCCTTAGTTGCCTCATATGACATGCATCAAAGGTTACAGCGTTAATATTCCTGGCTGCCCTAATAACATGCATAAAATGTTTTTTGTTTGTTTTTAATGTTGCATATCCCTTACAGGACGTTGCAGTCAACACCAGCATTTTTCAGCTGCTGTTGACATACTAGGCAAGTTTTACATTCATTAGTTTTCCATTGCTTTCTGAATGACCGGCTCACACACCCCTGCAAGTTACCAGTGTGGCGCGATCCGCTGCCGAATCTCGTGCAGCTGTTTTCCCCACGTGGATATACGGGATTACGAACAACGTCGTTAACTCCTTGGCCAGGGAGACCGGCATTGAATATTACAGTGTTAATATTCCTGGCTTCCTTTAAATTCCCACACAAAGTAATGGCAATGATATCGCATAGCTGTGTTATTTTCTGAGACCTTTCACACCACAGTCCTGCAGAGGTTTATCCTGAATAGCATTTCTTGATCCCTGTCCCACTGATGCAGGACAGCTGCTTGAGGTGTGATTTTGCCATTGTAGTTGATTGTGTCATCAGTGACACAAATATGAATGTGGTGTTGTTATTTTTTCTTGTGTGAACAATGTCTAGTGTGAAAAGTGTCTTGTGTGAAAAGTGTCATTTATGTTTTTGGGTAGGGTAGTATCATTTGCATATGGTATTTTGTGTGCATGGTGTCCTGCATTTGTGGTGCCTAGTGTGTGTGGGTGGGTGGGTGGGGTGCCTTGTGTATGTGGTACCCTGTATGTGGTACATTGTGTGTGTGTGTGTGTGGTACCTTGTGTCTGTGGTACCTTGTGTGTGTCGTACCTTGTGTCTGTGGTACCCTGTATGTGCTACGTTGTGTATGTGTTATGTTGTGTATGTGGTACCTTGTGTGTAGTACTCTGTATGTAGTGCCTTGTGTGTGTGGTACACTGTATGTGGTACCTTGTGTGTATGGTACCTTGTGTGTGTGGTACCCTGTGTCTGTGGTACCTTGTGTCTGTGGTACCCTATGTGTGGTATCTTGTGTCTGTGGTACCTCATGTCTGTGGTACCCAGTATGTGGTACCTTGTGTGTTTGGTACGATATATGTACAATGCCTTGTGCATGTGTTTTTGTATGAGTTGGGTGCTGGATTATTATGCTCTTTATGTATGTGTTGTGCACTGCCTGCACATTGCTCTGTATGTTGTACCCTATATGTGCTATCAGTGTTTGTGTTGTGCAATGTATGTGTTATACCCTAGAAATGTGCAGTGTATGTGTTGTACCCTATATATGTTGTATAGTGTATGTGTTGTACCCTATATATGATGTATAGTGTATGTGTTGTACCCTATATATGTTGTATAGTGTATGTGTTGTACCCTATATATGTTGTATAGTGTATGTGTTGTACCCTATATATGATGTATAGTGTATGTGTTGTACCCTATATATGTTATATAGTGTATGTGTTGTACCCTATATATGCTGTATAGTGTATGTGTTGTACCCTATATATGTTGTATGGTGTATGTGTTGTACCCTATATATGTTGTGCAGTGTATGTGTTGTTCCCTACATGTGTTGTGCAGTGCATGCACAGTGCTACGTGTGTGTGTTGTACCCTATATATGTTGTATGGTGTATGTGTTGTACCCTATATATGTTGTGCAGTGTATGTGTTGTACCCTATATATGTTGTGCAGTGTACGTGTTGTTCCCTACATGTGTTGTACAGTGCATGCACAGTGCTACGTGTGTGTGTTGTACCCTATATATGTTGTGGTGTGTACGTGTTGTACTCTATATGTTGTGTGGCAGTGTATGTGTTGTGTCCTATATGTATGGTGCCCTCTATATGTGGTGTCCAGTAACATTTCTACTGGTGTCCTTTTCTGTATGTGTTATGTTGTGGATAATCCCACATTGCATATTTTTGTTGCACCTGACCGTTCCCTGTAAAACTGCTGTAGCTTTATTGAAGACCTTTCAGTGTGCAACATGTTGAATTAAACGTTATTTCATAGTTGGTGATTGTCTTGGAGTTGTGTTAAAACACCGGGTTAAAAGGGACAAGTATCGACTTCTTTCATTGCACTTGGTTCTATATCATATATCTTGGTCTCTTTCCGCGGAGCAGCTGAATGACTGCCTACAACTTCCCACAGAGCACGAGACTCGGTAGTTATAGCGATATAGGGGTAGGGCGGCTCTCCGGAACATTTGCATTGGCCAACAAGATGACGGAGTCCGAACATAAATATACAACCAACAGACAGTGAAGTTAAACAATATTGCAGATACAGACATTTCCAGCGAACGGAGGTAGACACAACCTTCCGTGCATGAAGCTGATGGTTTGGCGCAGAGAGAGAGACAGAGACATACTTTGTGTGATATGAAAATAATGGCTGTTTTTTTTTTTTTTAAAATCTGTCTTTCAGATTCTCCGCCCGTTCGATCATCCATCTCTGTTTGCCTATCTGTCTATGTATTTATCCATCTACCCAGATTACGAAACGGTATGTGACAGTGTGCCATGTTGCAAACTTTCCCCAATTCTGGAACAACTGAAAATAGAAAAGGCAATGATTACAGCAGTGGTTCTAGACATTTTTTGGCCCATGCTCCCCTTCCCCATATGTTCAAAACGTTATCCCCCCCCCCCCTTTTCGTATTTCCTGCCTATAAATCCCCCACCGCCCCTACACGGTATACGTAAACATAGAAGCTAAATTTAATAACACATACTAGAACAGGTCTAGACGTCTACATAAAACGTGATTTGCGGGTCTACTTACGTTATAAAACGAATTTCAGAAGGGCGAGAAGTATAGAACCGTAAAGTATGGATGGAAAAACAGTATCAAGTAATCGGTTCTTGTATTAACGCGATCTTGAAATAATCTTAATTGCCCCCCCCCCCTTGAAAAAAAGGGGGGGGGGAGGACTCCCCACCGGTTGAAAACCACTGGATTACAGCGATCATTAACCGTTTACCAAAACCAAATCATGAAAGAATAGCGCTTAAATAAGGGAAACCAAGTCCATCTCTAATCAGAAAGGAGTGAACAAGGGAGCTTGTTATCACCAGAACCATTCAAGTCTTATTTGAAGAAGATAGGGTGCAGACTAGAAAGCATCACACCGAGATTAAAATAAATGGCGAAGGAATGTTTGCCATCAGGTTTGCTGATGACCAGGCTACCAGAGAAGAATTAGAAACATGACACCACCTCACCACAATGAACGACACAGCTAAATAGTTGCTGTAAACATCTGGTCCAGAGAACTATCGATCTGATACGTGGATTATAACCACAGACAATGACAAGATATCTGGTGCCTAGGCTATCGCTGGAAACAAAGGGTAAGTAGGGCACATCACACATCCTGAAAAAATGTAGGAGCAAACCAACAACTGCTGACAATTGTACTAAAATATTTCACCCTCGTATTGGGTTAGAGTCTGTTGACAATAACATAAATAAAACCAAAAGACACTAGCGACCTAGTTTAAATAAGAGAAGTAACGACTACAGCAGGATATAATAATATGAAATACAGACAGATGTGTGTAGCTCCTGTGAAAAGGTGAGACATACTGAACATAGCTTACAATGGACTCCATAAAGGGAAAATAAATCACAGAGTGAAAATCCCCAAAACAAGAGACAATAAAAAAATATATAATAATAAAATAAAAATAAGCATTCTAGGACACAAAAAACAGCGTTTCGATTATATAAATCTTCATCAGGGACGGGACAACACAAACAGATCTGAAGAAAAACACATACAATTATAAAATAATAATAATAACATAACTCCTTCGTTGTCAAGAAGGCACACAAGTTGGGCTCTTTTCGGTTTTGAATGATGCTCTTTTTCTACAAAAATTCAGTCCAATTCAGATGTTAAAAGTGCCAAATAAGAAATGTGTGCAAACAGTCGGATATGAATATATAGAGGGAAGTCAGCAGAGTTATTCAGATGCATCCACAACAGTATTGATTCCCGCTGGGTGGATGCATCCCATAGAGTTTATTAAATGGCTTTCAAGTGTTTAAGTCCACCAATAGGTTGTGTGCTGAAACGACGTAGTTACATCATAGTATGTCTCTGAGCAGACGGAAGTTCCATGGCCGATTTGGCATAAATGGCTTTTTGTAATCTGTTTTAGCTTGTTGATGCAAAACATTCCCCATGGACATAGTGCTTTTGTACTGGGTCGGGAGAAACGACTACACCAACGTCACCCCGATGAATGCAAGCCCTTTCAGGGTGTAGACGACCTGAGCACAAGCGCGTGGAACTTTAAGAGTTAAAATCATGTCTTCCAAAAGTTTGACAACCAACCATGTAACCAGGCAGCCAACCATTATACTAAAATCAACTGATCAACAAATTATGATCACACGAAAGAAATGCTTTAAGAAAAAAAAAATAAACTATTAACATTCTAGAGATGCCAAGAAAACAGTTTGGGATGGCTTTACGAATGATATGCCTGGTGAGAAAACCTGATATCAATTCTGGCATCTACATCGATGGATGGCTAGAAAGAGTGTAAGCCAGACACACATGATTGAGTAGGCACAGTGCTGACTGACAAGAAGAGAGGACAAGAATTCCTCAGATGTTACACCACTCAGACAGATAAATGCGATAGAAATGCCTGCCAAGACACTACAGCTAGTATTAGAGTACAGCACAGTGCTGATGTATGACGATCTTGTATCTGACAGAGATATGCAGTGCGAATGAGCAAGAACAACGCACAAAGACCTGACTGTGTATATAAGGACACATTAATCAGCTGAAAGATGCAGAAATGCACTGTGTTGTGGTGAGTTTTAATTTTAGTATACAAACCGCCAGTGCACCAGAGAACTGGTTACACAGTTGTCTAAAGCCATTTTCCGGCTTGGCCACGGCGACCTCCAGTATTAATCCTGAAGAGGTAAACTGAATGAAAGCCGCACGTTTGGAGTGTTGACATCGAGACACGTCCTGGTATGTTCCACCAGTCTTGCCTATCGTCGCCGTTGTTCAACGCCCAGACAGAAAAAAAAATCCCACTAAATCAGGACGACATTTGACACCCGCAGATTCTTCTTCTTCTTCGTGCACTTTCAGACCTCAATATGAATAAATCCAAAGATTGGTGTACTCAACTTGATCTTGTTAATATCTACATCGAGTCTGTCTTCAAATGGAGCGGGAGTAGGCCTAATTAGTTTTCTCTGTGATTCATGATGGGCGCTCCTGCAACAAATTTTTAGCTTTCATGTTACCAGTTCTACGGTAACATGCATCATTGTCTCCCACTTTAAGTTATAATCAGCTACAGAGAGGACTAGATGCTTGAACAATAAGCCAAGTAGTCTCTGTTCCATGCGAGTAGACACCATAGTGTTCTATGCTGCTAGATCATGTTTACACTTAATAATAGTCTGGTCTACTCGATATCCGCGTGGTTGGCTGTGCTCGAATGTTAAACTTAGAATATGTCTAAAACCTTAAGTATGAAGATGGATGTCGTTGTGATCATTGCTGTTTTGAGGTGACAGCGTGTACTCAAGACACCAAGGCAAACGTGGTGTCTGATTGTCAGTTCTTATTGCGTAAGGTTCAAAATGGGCGATGGACGCAGAGGTGTTTCCAAGGCACCAGGGCTAGGTTCTATACTGGCCAAGACCTACTAACACGCCCTAGTCGTGCGTCCTGGGCAACAGGTCTCTTCGAGGTCCTGGCTAACGTAGTAGGATTGCTGATTCTTCGTCGGAGAGTATCTGCCTGCACGGCGAGGAACCATCAGTCTGCACACCAATAAGCCAGACATGGGACTACGGATACTCACGCAAACCTCAGTCCGGTATGACATCACACTGGTGTTGGACAACAGGATGTCTTCATCCGACATGCAGGACTTCACGCTGGAGTTCACAGCCAGCGAACACAAGCAAGCAAGCAAAAGGGGCGAAGGTGGCATGAGCTGGTATGGCTTATGGACATTTCTTTCTTATAAAGGTTTACATGGATATACTGTCGGAGTCATGCAGGAATAGTGCTGCCAAACTGTGTGAATGAAAAACAGGGCAGGTTATTTCAAGCATAGGAAGATGTTACGAAAATTAACACTGTCACTTAAAATACAAGAGGTTTAAAGACAAGGATGGTCTTCATGGCCTCAGGTTTGATCTCAATTGACCTCTTTCCGCAGAGCGACCTGAGTTCACATGTTAGCTTGAAACTAATTTTTCCCCCAAGTCACAACCGACAGACGGAGCCGCTCTGACGACAAGATAATGAAAACGAAATTACTGCGTTTACGTGCACGGACATTTACTGTTTACAAATCAAACAGCTTTCACATATGAAACTGGAGAAAGATTTGGATTGAATTAAATGTTTCTTTTGACAAGAAAGAAACACCGGGACAAATGAGCGTTCCGAAAGCATTTTTCGGGACAGTGAATTGTTTAAAAGATTCTTCTTCTTCTTCTGTGTTCATCCGGAGTGTTTTTTTCCAGGTGTATTTGCGGTGTATTATTATGCACCTTTAGGCCTAGACCCATAGGCCAACACACCCGACGTTTGCGTGCGTTTTTGACCAGGTTAGCATTCCTGGGGGACTCTCACTTTTGTGGTGCCGTTCACATCCCAGCTGGTCAAGTTAGAACGGTCGAAGACTTCACGATCAACCCTCAAGGGAAGGCAGGGACAGTCCACGGGCATTATCCGCCATCCAGGGAGGCTTCCATAGTTGCAGAGCCGACACATAGCACTCTGGTGCCGGGCTCACCGAGGGAATCACCACATCCTGCTCATGGCTGCTTTAATACCTCACTTCAATGTATAGGGCCTTTCGTTCGCTACGTGCCGCTCCCTGCACAAACCAGGGACGGTCGGATTGCAGATGGTATCCACTCAGCGAGCTTTCGATTCGAACATGTGCTAGTCGCTGTGCGCGGAAACAAAAGTTAGAGCTGATCCGGGCACGACGGACATTCGGAAAACTAGCTAGTCAGAGCTGATTCGAGCACAAGGGACAATCAGAAAACTAGTTAGTCAGAGCTGATCCGAGCATAAGGGACAATCGGAAAACTAGCTAGTCAGAGCTGATCCGAGCACAAGGGACAATCGGAAAACTAGTTAGTCAGAGCTGATCCGAGCACAAGGGACAATCGGAAAACTAGTTAGTCAGAGCTGATCCGAGCACAAGGGACAATCGGAAAACTAGTTAGTCAGAGCTGATCCGAGCACGAAGGACATTTCACTCGAACGTTTATGCGTTGTGCCTGATTTATTTGCGCCCCTAGGCTAGAACATCCGTCTTCAGCGGGCGTTTTTACGGGTTTGCCTTCTCGGGGTTTCGGGGGACGTTAGACTCTTTCTGCTGTGCTGTCGCCCACATCTCAGTGGTCAAAGACATCACGTTCAACCCTCAAGGGAAGGCAGGGGCAGACCATGGGCATTCCCCGCTATCCAAGGAGGCTTCCATAATTGCAGAGCCGGCACATAAAGCTCTGAGACTGGGCTCACCCGAGGAATCGCCACTTCGTGCTCATGGCTGCTTTAATTCTTTACTTCCATGTATTGGGCATTTGGTTTTCCATTGCTCGCTTCCCACACAAACCAGGGACGGACAGTCTGCGGACGACATCCACTCATCAAGCTTTCGCTCCGGACTTCCACGTAATGGATTCGCTAGCCAAGCGTTCCATTTTGTGTTTTTGAGACGTTTTTCCACCTTTGACTACGTTCACTCTGTGAATATAGATACAGACTTTCATCGTAACCATTTCGTGCGACTGGGGTATATTTCCACCTTTAGTACTCGCTCACGAGGTAGGCTACATGTGCTGCCGGCTCAGCACTTTACCTCCGTGCGACAGTGAGCGAGTAATGGCCATGCCCTCTCTTCCGTGGATCCCTCATATCCCCCAGCTGAAAGCCTTCGAGCAAGTATCTGAACTCAGCATGTAGCGTGCTCAGTATCTCACCACCGTTTTGCAGCAGGTGCGTATCGGCCCTGCTCTCACATCCAAGGGTTTATGGCTTAGAGGCGTTCAGCCATATCCCTCAGCTGGGAGCCTTAGGGTATGTGTCCGGACCAGGAATTAGTGACTTCGTGCGCCTGATTTGACCTTTCGACTGCTATCCTCAGTCTACCTGCGGAGCAGCAGGTGGTGTCTCTCTTAGTCTGCTCCCTATCTCAAGGCCTGTCCGACATGTAGTTGTGCTTCCGTCGGCAGGGCTCTTGAGGTCATCGGGACACTCAAGCCCCCCTACCACGTCGAGGTGGAGACACATCAGAGGGGTGCTAGATTCAAGAACGCCAGTAACTGGAACACTCTCGATGGACAAGGAAGATATTCGGAAGTCGATGTTTAAACGACAGCTGATTGAAGACACAAGAACAGATAAAACAACATATGTAAGGCTGCTTGCTTTTGGGTTTATGCGTGATTTCGTAAGGAGTGACGCATGAGGGGACGCACCAGAGGCGTTTACAACCAGTGTTACAGGAACTATCAGCATCTACAACTTTAACTAACCGTGTTTGCTGAAGAAGACGAAGTATCTGAGAATCTGTTCGGAGTGCATATGTGTGTGCGTGCGCGTGTGTGTGCGTATGCGTGTGTGTGTTTTTTTCTCCCGCTCGCTGTGAACTCAAGCTACTTCTAACGCACTGGGTCGATTTTTGCTTGTGGATTAGCTTTCCCTATTACCGGTGTTCCTTGCCATCAGGCAAACCCACTCCCACTTCAGAGGTACTTGTAATTTGCGTCACCAAGTCAAGGACGAGAAGTAAACAGTTTAGTCCAACTGATCGATGTAGGTGTTGAACCCGCTACCTCAGCTTCAGCACCCCGGATGTTTAAGCGGAACTCTCTTATCAATTCTGCCAGGCTGACCCCCGGAGTACTATAGTGTCGATTCTAACAACGAAACCCAACGAAGGCTGCTCAGCTTGTCTACAAGTGTGTGACGACTGATAACACCAGCTCGGGGCTGGCTCACCCGTCTTTTTGTGCTCCGTACAAAGCCTTCAGATCTCCCACATCCCTGCTTGACATCAGTACCTCTTCTATTATTGATGCAGGGATAAACCCGGAACATCTGAATCATCTCTTTATTATTCCTTTGACTTGTCGGACAGGTGTATGTTCTGCCTGCAAGATTACAATTAACTTTTTGTTTAATTATTCAATGCCTGAAGATAACGTATTTTAAAATTTGATAACATACAAACAACATCAAACGCCCAGGGCTGAAAATATTTCAATGAGAATTTGTATTAAGTTCACCAACAATACAGACATTTGCAGAGTGCTTTTAAAACCTGGCCATCCTTTACGCAAACGACACAATTATATCCGAAAGCATTGCAGCGGATATTGCATCTTAATGAGGCAAAGAAAATTGATGATAAGTCGAGCATAAATTCTTGTCGCATGGGTCACTGGAGATGTCATGCCTGAATGACAACCGATATTTTGTTCTTTGATGTCAATGTTTTCATACGCATTTTATATTTAACAATTCTTTTGTCATTTTATATTTATTAACAAATTTCCACTGGCCCCAGCAGCTTTATGGCTCTCCCGCCTCATTAAATGTCCTCTTAGGGTGATTTTGATGGCAAGAAATGGCGGCGATGCAAATATACACACACCGTCTTCCGTTTTTCATGATTTATTCAACTTTTGCGTGTAAGATACCATCTACAGCTTCTAGAAACCAACCAGTGATTTATGTCTTCCATCTAGCGTCATGCCAGAGTGACTTTTCGTTTAACAAGCATCATGAACTGGTGCGCGGTTCTTCTCCCCCATCCTGTTGATGTACGATAATTCTACATCTTTTATTGTCCCGTTATCTTGACTCCTGCCCTGTCAGCGCCTCACGTGGTATCGGATCAATCTTGACACCGAATACACCGTACGCCCCAAGCGCAAGCAGGAAGGTATCGATAATATCTGGCAGAAGTCTTTGATGTCCTGACGCATGATGTCATTAGTCCCCGCGATTTGCCGGCGGAATGCCCGTATCAAAGACCTGTCTGTCTCATATTTAGCCCTGGCCTGTCACTCGTGGCAGCAAGAAAACAACCGGCGTTGTCATAAATTTCCCCCGGAATAAATCTAAATGAAATATTTACTAGCATAATTTCTTTGGCCAAAGTCCGTTAAGTGATTTCTAAAAGTGGTTTGTTGATCAGCCATCCAGATGTGTTTCCTTAACTAAGAATGCAGGATTTGCGCTAACGCTCTTTGTTGCGTTTTCTGTTTTCCGTAAGATGCAAATCGTGTTTGGCTGACCTATAGTTGGTTGCAAATGTTATATTTCGTGGACACAAAAACAATCAAATATAGAGGTTCTATAAAAACTGCGAATGAAATGATAGTTGTTAAAAGAAATAAAAAAAGAGGCAAATGAAATATTTCGGCAACGTTCAAATACATAACACTCTTCTAGAAACCATACTGGAAGGTAAGTATGAAGCCAAGCGAGCAAGAGGTAGACAACAATACAAGTGGGAAGCTGATATCACAAGATGGACGAACAACAATCTGACATAATTTATAATTAAAGCGAGAGACAGACAGTGATAGAGATCTATTGCAGCTAACAATCACTGTAGAGACGGGACCTGATTGATTGATAGTTGATTGGTTGTGAGTTCTCTGGAAGACTGAGTTTTAACTCTTAAGATTAATGCATTATCGTTCAGTCCGTCGACCCCTGTACAGAGCTTGTGTCTAGCGGGGTGAAGCAGGTCTTTAGACTTGTCTCCCGGACAGGTATCAAATCTCCCGGACAGGTATCAAATCTCCCCGACAGGTATCAAATCTCCCCGACAGGTATCAAATCTCCCCGGAAGGTATCAAATCTCCAGGACAGGTATCAAATCTCCCGGACAGGTATCAAATCTCCCCGGAAGGTATCAAATCTCCCGGACAGGTATCAAATCTCCCCGACAGGTATCAAATCTCCCCGACAGGTATCGAATCTCCCGGACAGGTATCGAATCTCCCGGACAGGTATCAAATCTCCCGGACAGGTATCAAATCTCCCGGACAGGTATCAATGTACCATCTCCAAGGTACTGTGCTGCAGAGTGCCCCTTCCCCTCTCCAAACTCAGAATCTAGCGGGGTGTGCAAGACCGGTTCTGGAAGTTCACATCTGCTGAAAGGCATATTAGAATTGGCTGGGATTAGGTCTAATGATCATGTTTCGTTTACAGGCTTTAGGTGTTTAATTGTCAGCAAACTCCAAGCCAATGCTAAAGGCGACCGGCTGTCCTGTAACCCTAATACTTGTCCCTGGATCCTTCTTTCAGCCCCTGGTCTGGGGCAGTCACTGGCGATCATGACCTCCCACTGCTCCCAGACATCTGATATTTTAATGAAAGTTGTGAGATGAGATGCTTGAGGAGAGATGCCAATCAACTATCCGAGACCGAGTAAGAAATGATGGTATCAGACTGACAATGGGATCAATACCTTGTGCCACATTTATCGAAAGACAGACGATCAAATGGTTTTGCTATCTCGTTAGAATGCAACACCATCAACTAACATCACTGGCCCTACACCAAAGAAGATTTAATACGATAACAAGAGGATGCCCGAGAAGAAAATAGATCGACGACATCAAAGACATTGCACAAACACACGGAATCCAGTGCCAGCCATTGGGCGCTGGATCGTCAACTATTCATCCCCACACCGCTTGACGGCAAAGAGGAAGCGGATGAAGATAGTAAACATCACTGTTTTTTTGGAAAGATTGATTCATTGATTGATTTTGTTTAGGAACCAACATCACAGCACTCGGGGCATTCCCATAAACGCCCCGTCCTCATCTTCAGCAGCCAGCGAAGAGTTCCAACACCAATAGTACCAGTAGCAATCTTCTTCTTCTTCTGCGTTCATCCAGAGTTTTTTTCGGACGTGATTGCGTTGTGCCTGTTTACAGCTGAGCTGCGTTCTTGCGCCGTTAGGCCGACACATCCGACTTCTGCGGGCATTTGTTGACCGGGTTAACCTTTCCGGGGGTTTCTTAGGACGTTTGACTCTAACTGTTGTGGTGTTATCCCCCATCCCAGCTGGCCCATATAGAACAGCCAAAGACATCCTGGTCAGCCCTCAAGGGAAGGCAGGGGCAGACCATGGGCATTCCCCACCATCCAAGGAGGCTTCCATACTTGCAGAGCCGACACACAGCGCTCTGGTACTGGGCTCACCCAAGGAATCGTCACGTCCTGCACATGGCTGCTTAGCCTCACTTCCGTATATTGGGCCTTTCGTTCACCATAGGCGGTTCTTCCGGAAACCAGAAGTATGCAGTCTGCAGATGACATCCAAACTTATTGGTACACGTGTATGTGTATTGTTGTTTGTTGTTGTTGCAGAACCCCAGCATTTCCATTATTGAAAGACTTGGAGAATCTGAGTGGACTAATTGGTGTTTTTAGGACATTATCTGACAATAGAATGAGAATGGTCGGACAAGTTTTCAATGTCTGTTCCCGAGTTCGCTACAAGACAGAAAGACTAACCACTAATTTCTGTGTGCACTGAGACACAAAATGTAAGAGCCCTGTCTCTTCACAACAGGTTCCTGCTACAGAACTGTTGTTTTAGGAACTGGAGACTTGTGGTGCTGCTTGCTTGCTTGCTTGTGTTCGTTGGCTTGAGCTCCAACGTGAAGTCCTGTATGTCGGATGAAGGCATCCTGTTGTCCAACATCAGTGTGATGTCATACAGGACCTGAGTTTTGCGTGAGTATCCGTTGTCCCATGTCTGGCTTATTGGTGTGCAGACTGGTGGTTCCTCGCCGTACAGGCAGACACTCTCCGACTTCGGAGGAATCGGCGATCCTACTGACTTTAGCCAGGACCCCGAAGGGACCTGTTGCCCAGGACGCTCGACGAGGACGCGTCAATAGGTCTTGGCCAGTATATAACCCGGCCCTGGTTTGTGACTTGGTTTCCATTCTGGTAGAAAATGAACACTCATTCCGAGCAGGTCTGCCCAGGAGATCCTGCATGAAAGTGAAGAGAGGTCACGGCCAGTATAAACCTTGACCCTGATTTGTCAGCACGTCTGCATGCTGTGTATGTGTATAAAGAAACTTATAGTGTTGCCTTCAGAAGAGTCATGTGTGTTTCACATTTACAAGTTTTACTAAGAATATTATTTTTGAGAATTTGTATTCTGTGAATAGAAATCAGCATGGCCGAGAGGTTAAATGTACTTATGATGAAACTTCCAGTGTGCTGACAGCAGGGTAGTGGGTACATTCCATATGTCGGTCAGTTTAACTTAAATGCTGACTTCTCATTTAGAAAGCAACGGTAAACTACTGAACGTACAACTGCCTAGTACATCAACCTGGTGTCGATCGCCACGTCCTGTCAAGGACGTGAAACATTTTAAAACTGAATAGTGAGACTAAAAATGGTACGATAGAATCACAAATGTAGAGCTCATGGATACAATTAAACAAACTCCATTGAATCAAGAAGTGAGGAAAAGACACTGGTGATGTATAGGACACACAGTGAGAAAACCTGAGGATAGTATAGCTAGACATCCTCTTGTCTGAAACCCACAAGATGAATGAAATAATGGAATACCAGAAAACACATTGAGAAGAGAATTATTGATTGATTGATTGATTTAGGAATCGACATCACAGCATTCGGGGCATTCCCATAAGCGCTCCGTCCCCATCCTCAGCAGCCAGCGAAGAGTTCCAACACCAGTAGTACCAGTAGCAATCTGATTATATGTCAGTCTCGCCTTTCCTCTGAGCGTCGAACGTCGGCCAGATCCCCTCGTCACTCCTCGCTGTCTCATTCTTGCCAGACCATGGTGATCCATTTGTTCCTCCGAGGCGTACACGTCTGCCTTGTCATACATCAATACTCCACCAAGTTCTGCAGAGCCATCCAATCTGTCCCCCTGCTCATTCCCCAGCCCACCGGCATGCTCCGGGGAAAAGATCCAGTCGATGCTTGCCACCCGTGACCTCCGAAGCGAAGCAAGCCACTCTGCCCGAAGCTTGCCTTTCCTCACCCAGTTACAATCACGATGGAGATAGTGATGAAAGGAATGTTTGGTGGAAGATGAGGCAGGGGTCAACCAACACGGAGAGGGACACAGGATATTGTGGTCATCTAAGGAAAAAACATGAGGCGGCAAAACTGGCATAGGGTCGAGCAACGCTTCTCGGGTCGTCTTGAGGGCGACGTTCTGCAACGAGCCTGCTACAAGATGATGTCCATGATATTCTCAACTTTCTTCTAAACACCCCATCTTCATCGCCTACAGTTCCTGTATCATGTCAGTGCTGTCTATCCCCGGCGGTTGTTATTTTAAAGTAACAACATTTTTGATAAGACGAAATGAACATTTCCTTTTGCAAGTGCTTTAACAACAAATGGGGCAATATATTCCTGGTCTACGACCATGGAACCATATACAACCATCCCTCAAGTCCTAGGAGATCAAGTCTATCCCGAATGACAGTGTGGCTTTCGACAGAACCGGTCTACCATTGATATGATATTCTCATTGCGACAAATGCAAGAAAAATGCCGTGAACAAAATCAGCCACTGTTTATTGCCTTCATCGACCTCACAAAGGCATTTGATTTGGTCAATCGTGAGGGTCTGTTCAAGGCACTAAAGAAGATTGGCTGCCCACCAACTCTTCTGTCTATTGTGGAATCGTTCCACACAAGCATGAAGGGTATAATAAAGTTTGATGGTGCAACTTCTGAAGAGTTTGAAATCAAGAGTGGAGTTAAGCAAGGTTGTGTACTAACTCCCACCCTCTTTGGAATATACTTTTCACTTCTACTGAAATATGCCTTTCGTGATCAGGATGGTGGTATATACATTCACTCACGCTCAGATGGCGGCCTCTACAATGCTCAGAGATTGAAGGCCAAGACCAAAATTAGGAGGGTACTGATCAGAGAGTTGCTTTTTGCAGATGATACTGCAGTTACGACCCACTCTGAGGAAGAATTGCAATGTCTACTATCTGCATTCTCCAATGCTTGTTCTGAATTTGGTTTAACAATTAGCAAAAAGAAGACACAGATTATGTCACAAGGTGCACATGGGGTACCATCAATCTTTATTGACGACGCTGAACTAGAGATGGTAGACCATTTTACATATCTAGGATCAGTGGTAAATAGCAAATTATCCCTAGATCAGGAAATCAACATCCGGATTGGTAAGGCAGCAACAACAATGATTGATAAGAAAAAGAGTCTGGGAGAACAGGAAGCTTACTGCCAAAACAAAAGTCCTTGTCTATCAAGCCTGTGTCCTTAGTACTCTTCTTTATGGCAGTGAAACCTGGACAACTTACTCACACCAAGAGAAACATTTAAACAGCTTTCATATGCGGTGTCTGCGAAGAATTCTTGGTATTAAGTGGCAAGACAAAATCACAAATACTGAAGTATTGGAAAGATCAGGTTGTGTGACGGTGTATTCCATGCTCAGTCTTCGTAGACTTAGATGGATAGGGCATCTTAGGAGGATGGATGATGGTAGAATACCAAAGGAGATCTTTTTTGGTGAATTACAGATGGGTAAGAAATCTCAGGGTCGGCCTCTACTACGATACAAAGATGTGTGTAAGCGGGACATGATTGATACTGGCATTGATAATGCACATTGGGAGCAAGTCGCCGCTGAACATGTTGCATGGAGGGCAAACATCAGAAATGGAATAAAAGTAGAAAATTATTGCAGATAAGTCACACACCGAGCGTGTGAGACGTAAGATGGTGCATGATGGTGGAAATGACCACGTGCTCACATGCACCCACTGTGAACGGACATTTACTTCGCAAATTGGCCTTATAAGTCACATTCGCTACCGCCATAGATAAAAGTTATTATGCCTTTTTAAAGCACAAACTATCGTCTGTCAAGACGGCATGGTGCCAATGAACAACCATGGACAAATAATAACAGTGGTAATATGTTTCCGGGTGGCAACCACGAACAAATAATAACAAAGTCAATATGTTTCCGGGTGGCAACCACGAACAAATAATAACAATGGCAATATGTTTCCGACTGGCAGCCATGGACATATAATGAAAGCTGTTCTATGCAGCTCCGTCCACATCCTCCCCATTCTCCGTGCGTCTTTAGGTCTTCCTCAATCTCTAATACTTTGAGGCTTCCAGACAAAGGCGTTTCTATTTACACTATTCTCAGGTCTCCTCGGTGTATGCCCTAACCGGCTAGAGCCTTCTCTTCGTCTCTTCATTAACTGGTATTTGTTTAGTTCACGCCAATAGCTCCGTGTTAGTGATTGTGGCATACCCGTTCAGTCCTTCTGATTTGCGAAGGCACCAAGTAATGAACGTCTGTGATTTATTAGTAGCCGTTGTAGTGGTTCTTCACATTGCTGATTTATACAGTAATAATCTGTGGCGAAGGGGTTCCGGGCGCAATTCGTAATCCCGCATCCCCGGAAAGGTTAACCTGGTCAACAAACGCCCGCAGAAGTTGGATGCGTCGGCCTAAAGGCGCAGAATCACAGCTGCGCTGTAAACAGGCACAACGCAATCGCATCCGAAAAAAAAGACTGAATAAACGCAGCAGCAGCAGCAGAAGAAGAAGAAGAAGAAGAAGAAGAAGAAGAAGAAGAAGAAGAAGAAGAAGAAGAAGAAGAAGAAGAAGAAGAAGTCCCACATCCCGCGTACAAAACACAGCTTCGGGCGATTTGGCAGCAGACCGCATTACGTTGATTGTCATTCAATGGTATGAGTGCCTGATCGTTCAGAAAGCAATGATAAACTACTGAACGTAAATTTGTCAAGACATCACAAGCTGCCAGAAAATATGGTACTGACTGCGACGCCTTGTAAAGAATATGCAACTAACTAACAGCAGTACATATTTAATGTTGGAATTGAATATTCTAAGTTTGGTGTTACATTCCTTACTTTCAACGTTTCTGTCCTAGATACGACTTTAACTCCTCAAGTCCCAGGCATTCATCACTTTAACCTCTTCCATTATAACACTGTTATTATATTGAAATATCCGACTCCAAGATAAAGAGCTAAAATCTCCCGCCTCGCTACCACTGTCCTTATCAGGGCTTATGTTATAATATTGGATTGGAGAAGCAGAAATCTACCCCATAGAGTTCACCATAATGAATCCATTTTTCCGGCCCAGGTATCACAGCGCGGTATCCCTACGTTATATTGTTTTGTTTTTCTCAACAGCTGACAGATTTACGACATCCTAAACAGAAATAACGGCGGCTTTTTTCATTCGTACGCAAATCTCCAAAGCGTGTGTCAAAAGATATGGCTGTAAATTACCGCGCAGAGGAAGCCAACAGCCAAGCTAACTGGTCGAGGATTTTATTCATAAATTATCAAATATCACACTCTTAAAGTAAAGTTAATAGTGGAAAGTGATTTCCACTCATTGAAAAACTTGAATGCGTCAATAAATCAATTCCTCTTGTCGGATATTATATCTTAGTTGTCGCGTTTGTTGACAAAAGCCGTCTTATGGTCGTTAATAATATTTCTTTAAAAAAAATGTAAATCTTGTTTTTAGCCGTTGGAAACCTTTCTTACATTTGTATCAACTGCGTGGATTTTGTTTTGGCTAGCATCAGCATAATGAGCCATGCCGCTAAGCGTGGCTCATCATTGATCACCCTCTCTCACGATTTATTTCTTTGTGTGATTTGGTGAGGGTTAGTTAGGTCTCAGTCAGATATGACTGAGCTACCGTATAACAATATACGGTACTACCTGCTTTCTGTTACCGCCGAATGTTGTTCACCAAACCCGACACCCCACATTGTGCCATGGCTTAGGGTAGATGAGTGAAATTGGGAGGGTACAAGCCTGATCTTGGTGTGAGGAAATGTAACCTAAAGACAAAATGTCCTGGCAGGGCAGACCAGGCCCTAAGCCTTGGTCGGCACTGATCTAGGATGGAATCTCCGAGAGGTGAACTGTTAGAGCATTGCTTTGCGGATCAGGCAGTGTCTGCAGCTTGTCTTGCTCTAGCTGTATTAGTGTTACCTTTCCTCTGGAGTAAACTAGACAGGCCGAGAGAGGGATCATGCATGGGCTCTACACTTCAGCCCAGGCTTTGTGCTATTATGTCTTTGTTTTCGAAGCACAATAAGTATTGTCTGTCACGACGGCAAGGTGCCAGCACAGTACAGCTTTGGTGAGGTTAGTTAGTTAACAGACTGGAGGGGAAGTACGCACCACTGTTATGCGTAAGAGTATATTACTGCTGACACAAGTTACGCAACACTGCGCTGTTGATTGCCCAGTGAACTGCATGTTCGGAATAATGGCCGGCTGTCGTTGAATTGACTGGTTTGCCTTTTCGGTTCACGAGTGCATTTTTCAGGAGACTCCTGGGAGTCATCGCTGGAGCTACGGAGTTCATGCTTTGTGCGGCGCTTTTGGCTGGTCGCCCTGCGGAAAGAGACTGAGCCATGTGGGGTAAAACCCGGATCAATTAAGTCTTTCAGGTGACTGCCGATTCCATCGATGATGAACTGTACTTTTCGTGGAGGAAGGACTTTTATGTTGGCATTCTGGCGGCGGCATTATGCACAGTATACCTGTGCTGGCTGTTGGCTTGCCGAGACTCCTGTCTGTTCCACTTTTCACAATGGGCAGTAAGGAGCATTTTGTGTGATATTCACTGGCAAAGGAACGGAGCATAATGGGGACGACCCGTTGGAACAGCACCTAACTAACTGACACAAGTACTAGTAGCACAAGCCACCTGTTTAAACATTCAAACAGAAACAAGTGTTAGCTATTTAAATCTTAGTGTTGTGGTGATCCATGGCGGGCGACGCTGTGAATCTGCCCCCCCCCCCCCCACTTTGTTTTGATAGATTCCACTTCAATGTATTTTTCTAGTCACAGTCTTTGTTGGTGTTGTTGATGTGGTAGTTAATGTTGTTGTTTATGTGGTAGTTAATGTTGTTGTTGATGTTGTAGTTCAAGTTGTTGTTGATATTTTAGTTAATGTTGTTGTTGATGTTGTAGTTAATCTTTTTGTTGATGTAGTTAATGTTGTAGCTGATGTTGTAGTTGGTGGTGTAGTTGATGTTGTTGTTGTTGTTGTTGTTGATGATGTTGTAGCTGATGTTATTGTTTATGGTGTAGTTGATGTTATTGTTTATGGTGTAGTTATGGTTGATGTTGTAGTTCAAGTTGTTGTTGATATTGTAATTCATGTTATTGTTGATGGTGTAGCTGTTGTTATTGTTGATGTGGTAGTTGATGTTGTAGTTCAAGTTGTTGTTGATATTGTAGTTAATGTTGTTGTTGATATTGTAGTTAATGTTGTTGTTGATGTTGTAGTTAATGTTTTTGTTGATGTTGTAGTTAATGTTGTAGTTAATGTTGTAGTTAATGTTGTTGTAAATATTGTAGTTAATGTTGTTGTTGGTGTTGTTGTAGATGTTGTAATTGTCTCTACGCTTGTCTCAAAGCTGAAAATTAAAGGAATTGACGGAAGGTCCGTTCTCAAGAGGCTCTAGACTACCATCTGTTTTTGAGAGCCAATACATACAGGGATAACTGGCCTGTGGCAGCCTAATGTCCACTGCACATGCGTCCGTCTCCAGTCGTCCTGACATTTCTTGCCACTGGAATCAGATGGATGCAGGCCAGAGAGTGAGGCCGATGAAGTTGTGCAGCTCTTCCTCACTATAAATGCTGTGATGTCGGTTCCTAAATCAATCAATCAATCAATCAATCAATCAATCAATCAATCAATCAATCCTCACTATAAACAAATTCATCGCGCAAGCCATTCTTCATCCTATTGTCTTCATCATTCCTGATGGACAAACTGGATGTAATGAAAGGTCATCATCATTCTTGATGGACGAACATCCATAGATGTTGTAATTGAAGTTATCATTTTTGTTGTTGTTATTGTTAATTTTGTTGTTGACGACGACATTGTTGATGATGTTGCTAATGTTTATAATATTGATACTGATGTTGTTGTTGATATTGATGATGATGATATTGATGTTGTTGTTAATGTTGATGATACTGATGTTGTGTGTGGCGCGTTCGCTCGCTGTAAACTCATGCCTAGTCCACAAACATACTACTACTTCTAGTACACTACACTGATTTTTGCGTGTGGATTTGCTTTCCCTATTACCAGTTTCCCTCGCTAACAGGCGAACCCACTCCAACTTCTGAGGTACTTGTAATTTACGTACCCTAGTCAAGGATGAGAAGTCAACTTTTTAGTCCAGCTGACCGGTGTTGCGGTTGAACCCATAACCTCGGCATCATCACACCGGTAGTTTAAGAGCAAACCCTTTTATCCATTCAGCCATGCCTGCCTCCAGCGATGTTTCTGTTATTAATGTTGATAATGATGGTGTTGTTGTTACTGAAATTAATATTCTGTTATTGATGTTGATTATTTTGACGTTGGTGTTACTAACGATGTTGGTGCTGCTTTTGTTGTTGTTGATAATGTCGATTGTGTCGCTGTTGAAGTATGTCGATTGTGTCGCTGTTGAAGTATGTAGATTGTGTCGCTGTTGAAGTATGTAGATTGTGTCACTGTTGAAGTATGTAGATTGTGTCGCTGTTGAAGTATGTCGATTGTGTCGCTGTTGAAGTATGTCGATTGTGTCGCTGTTGAAGTATGTCGATTGTGTCGCTGTTGAAATATGTCAATTGTGTCGCTGTTGAAGTATGTCGATTGTGTCGCTGTTGAAGTATGTCGATTGTGTCGCTGTTGAAGTATGTCAATTGTGTCGCTGTTGAAGTATGTCGATTGTGTCGCTGTTGAAGTATGTCGATTGTGTCGCTGTTGAAGTATGTCGATTGTCTCGCTGTTGAAGTATGTCGATTGTGTCGCTGTTGAAGTATGTCGATTGTGTCGCTGTTGAAGTATGTCGATTGTGTCGCTGTTGAAGTGTGTCGATTGTGTCGCTGTTGAAGTATGTCGATTGTATCGCTGTTGAAGTATGTCGATTGTGTCGCTGTTGAAGTATGTCGATTGTGTCGCTGTTGAAGTATGTCGATTGTGTCGCTGTTGAAGTATGTCGATTGTGTCACTGTTGAAGTATGTCGATTGTGTCGCTGTTGAAGTATGTCGATTGTGTCGCTGTTGAAGTATGTCGATTGTGTCGCTGTTGAAGTATGTCGATTGTGTCGCTGTTGAAATATGTCGATTGTGTCGCTGTTGAAGTATGTCGATTGTGTCGCTGTTGAAGTTGATGTTGTTGTTGGTGATATTAATGGTGCTGTTCTTGATGATGTTGATGTTATTAATGATTGTCTTGCTTTTGCTGTTGATGACTTTGCTGTTGTTCATGTTAATGTTGATGATGTTGTTGGTTTTGATGTTGTTATTGGTGATCTTGTTGTTTGTTGCTATTGCTGATGGTGATGATGATGATGTTGCCATTGATAATTTTACTATCGACTGAACTGCACTCAGGACAAGCCCAGAGCTGCCAGTCTCGTTCAACAGAAGTCGAAGAATGTTGACCCTGACTGCCCCGTCTGCTAGCTGGCTAGCTCAGGCCTGCAGACTGTGATGGCCCTAGCGCTTCACATACCCACTTGTGATGGTTCTAACACTTCACATACCCACATGTGATGGTTCTAACACTTCACATACCCACTTGTGATGGTTCTAACACTTCACATACCCACTTGTGATGGTCGTAACTTATCACATACCCACATGTGATGGTCGTAACTTATCACATGCTCTTGGCTTGTCCTGAGTGCAGTTCAGTCGATAGTAAACTTCTAACACTTCCCATACCCACATGTGATGGTTCTAACACTTCACATACCCACATGTGATGGTTCTATCACTTCACATACCCACATGTGATGGCTCTAACACTTCACATACCCACATGTGATGGTTCTTCTTCTTCTTCTGCGTTCATCCGGATTTTTTTCTTTCGGATGTGACTGCGTTGTGCCTGTTTACAGCAGAGCTGCGTTCTTGCGCCGTTAGGCCGACACATCCGACTTCTGTGGGCATTTGTTGACCGGGTTAATCTTTCCGGTGATGGTTCTAACACTTCACATACCCACTTGTGATGGTTCTAACACTTCACATACCCACATGTGATGGTTCTAACACTTCACATACCCACATGTGATGGTTCTAACACTTCACATACCCACTTGTGATGGTTCTAACACTTCACATACCCACATGTGATGGTTCTAACATTTCACATACCCACTTGTGATGGTCGTAACTTATCACATACCCACATGTGATGGTTCTAACACTTCACATACCCACATGTGATGGTTCTATCACTTCACATACCCACATGTGATGGTCGTAACTTATCACATACCCACGTGTGAGGATCCTAACACTTCACATACTCACATGTGATGGTTCTAACACTTCACATACCCACATGTGATGGTTCTAACACTTCACATACCCACTTGTGATGATCGGAACTTATCACATACCCATATGTGATGGTCGTAACTTATCACATACCCACGTGTGAGGATCCTAACACTTCACATACCCACATGTGATGGTTCTAACACTTCACATACCCACTTGTGATGGTTCTAACACTTCATATACCCACATGTGATGGTTCTAACACTTCACATACCCACTTGTGATGGTCGTAACTTATCACATACCCACATGTGATGGTCGTAACTTATCACATATCCACGTGTGAGGATCCTAACACTTCTAATACCCACATGTGATTATCCTAACACTTCACATACCCACATGTGATTGTCCAAACGCATCACACACCCTCAGCAGGCTTCTGTTACAGGACTTAATTTTAAAAATAAATAATTAAAAATCACAAAGGTATAATCATCATCATCATCATGTTCCCTGCCAACTGTCGTAGTCTATCTTATCTCTTCATAGATATCGGTGCTGGGTGTTCCGGATCAACTCTGTTCATGCTATTCCTCCACGCCACCCTCTTAGTCCACCCCGCATCATTTCTCGCAGCTGTTTAGATGTAATAATAACGGAAGACATGATTCGTGGGAACAGCCTCAGGGGTCAGCCGACAGAATAAGAGACACTGGACATTAAGGACACCCTAGGCATGTGAAAACATTCTAAACATGTTAGTTTGCGTGTTCTGTATTTTCAAGATATTGCAATTAACCCAATAATTTATTGGCTGTCTGACTTTCTAGGCAATTTTACGTACGGTGGTTTGCCATTACTTTCTGAACGACCGGCTCCCACACATTGTGAAAATCAACTCAAAGCGATCTGCTCCCAAAACGCCCGCCGCTGTTCTCGTACCCGGTGAGTCGGTATTGCGTTCACAAACCCTAAAGCATAGATGCAGGAAGAAATGCGAACAATAGAGAAATAGAGAACCTCTCGGACAGGTGACGCACAGAGCGTGGTTCTACAAAGTTCCTGCTTCACGATGTCGTTGGCGACAATCGGCGTTACCTATCCAAAAAAGCAATCACCCAAAACGGTTACCTTAGAATCGCAAGTCCACTTGTTCATTCCGCTATTTTAGATCAATTCGCCATGTGAAATTAATTCCCTTTGCTTGAAGTCTATCTCCCTTGACAGTGTTCCGTACTTGAGCGCTGTGAGAATGGTCAACCAGTTGTCAAGTATACAATTTTAATGCCACTCAACGCACCGGGAGAGCCGAGATAAACACAATCATATAAAAGCATTCCCGAAAAGGCGTGACAGCCGTTTTCATGTTATCGTTGCATCCGCTGGTTATCACGGATGGATTGGAGCAATTTGTCTATCATCTCTTGGGGGATGCTGTCTGGGTACGTAGACGAGGCCCGGGCGTCACTTATACTAGGTGAATGTCAGATAAATGGTTGGGGCAGGGGCGGAAGGAGCGGAGAGGCTAAAGGGAGGGGAGATTGTTACGCTAGTTTATTAACCCATAAAATGTATTTCATGTCTGGGTTCACTTATCAAATATCCATAGATTATTAGGTTCATGTTCACTCCTCAAGAAAGAAAAGAAGATTAGGTTCTTATTAACTCATCAAATATCTATAGATCATTAGGTTCGTGCGGCCCGTGGAGTAACTCATCAAATATCTATATCCCTCGCCCTCATGGAACAAACAAACACAAACCAACACACCACTACATGAAAAACACAACATGAAAATATTAAGATTACTTATCTGTATCCTTGTTTGGCTGAATACGCCTTGAGCGACCGACGCATTTGATGACCATCGGTGAATGGAATGAGAATGTAAGAAAGGCATTTCACGTAGAAATCCTGAGCCGCACAATCCAACCGTCCAAGAATGGGCTTACAAAGGGCTCGGTGGGCGCGAGAAGTGGTTACGACGCCTGTCGCACGCTCCGAAGGTTGTGGGTTCGATTCCCGGCTACGACATTCGGTGTACGAATGCAATTTTCTCGGAAGCTTTACAGAGATCGTCACTGGAGCTACGGAGTTGGTCCAGGCCGCCCTGCGGAAAGAGATCGAGCCATACGGGATAAAACCCGGTGCAATGAAGTCCATCCTCTTGTCTTTAGCACGCTGCTTTCGTTGAAGGCCTATACTTCATTGGAAGAAGAGTATAGAGAAGAAGAATAGAAAGAAACAGCAGCAGAAGAAGAAACGGCAGGAAGAAGAAGAAACGGCAGAAGAAGAAGAAACGGCAGAAGAAGAAGAAACGGCAGAAGAAGAAGAAACGGCAGAAGAAGAAGAAACGGCCGACATCTGTTGACAACGAATATGTCTGAGACCAATGAAGGAAACGCCACCTACTGCGACCTCGTCCCACACACACATGAATGTGCTGTGCTGAATGATGACCTAGATACACCCTGATGTGGCTCTCGTGAAGTTCCAGCACTGGTCTTAGAATCTTCTGGTTTCTGAAGGTGAAGAGGGCAAGGAGAACTCTGCAATACAGGTCCCAGTCATGAGAAAAGTTTCTATAGATGGGCGCCCTGTTCGGGGTTTAGGCAACCTGGACGTCAATACGACAGACTTAAGAGTTAAAACTCACATTCTTTGAGAGGGTTCACAAACAACAACAACAACAACAACAACAACAACAACAACAACAACAACAACAACAACAACAAATGGCGACGACGACATGGACGTCACCGTCGACAACAACGGCGTCAACAACAACAACAGCAACAGCAACAGCAGGAGCAACAACAGCAACAACAACAAATACATCAATAGCAGTAGCAGCATTTGCAGCAGCAACAGCAGCATTTGCAACAGCAACAATAACAACAGCCGCAACAATAACACTTACCACAACAACAGTATCAGCATCAATAACAACAACAACAGCAACAACAACAACAACATTAGAATCAACAATAACAACAAAAGCGGCAGCAATAACAACAACTGTAAGATCAACAATAACAACAAAAGCAACATCCATATGTCACAAGTATCAAAAACCTGCTACCACCTGCCTGCCATACTCTGAAACTCTCAAAACCCCTGACTAGATGAAAGCTGGCAGTATAGATAACAAACACAGATCCACAAACGCTAGATAACAATAAACACAATAAGAAAGCCAACAAAAAGAAGCACATTAAAGAAGAATCATAAAATAAGAACGGAAATTCAGTTGTGTGCAGATTGGGAGTAAAAGTGCGCGAAATGAAGGATAAAACAGCTCAGACGATAGGTTTATAACAACGTGCTCATCGATTACCAGCCCAATATGGCGCCAACAGGGCGCCCGTTTGCTCTGGGTGAATGCACGCGCATCAAATATGTCGGCGATCGTTTTCTGCCAATGATGTTATACACATTGTGTGTATTTATGAGCGCGTCGTGCCGCCACGAATTTCTTTCTTGTCGTGTCAGGGCTGTTATAAAGTATGAAATCGACCCACGAGGAGTTATGCAATTACCGTACAATGCATCCACTTTCTGTGGCGTTAATTCTCCTCGTTCATTTATCGTGCCACAGCGCGTACCGTCATTATTGAGTGCAGATCTCTGTTTTTCTGACATTGACAATAATGTAGGGACACTGCATTGACTGGTGTTTGAAAACATTTCAGGGCTACGTCCAGCTTGAAAGCAGCTTCCTAGACAAAAATGTATGTTGAGTCTTACACGGTCTTTGAAGCATAAACTTTCTTTTCTTTCATACAGTCTCCGTGGCGAAGTGGTTGCGCCGACTGTCTTGCTTTCCGAAGTTTGTGGGTTCGATTCCGGGATATGGCATTCAGTTCACGAGTGCAACTTTCTTGGAGACTCCTGGAGATCGTCGCTGGAGCTATGGAGCGTGATGCTTTCGACATGTCGCCCTGTGGAAAGAGAGCGAGCCATCTGAGATAAAACTCGGTGCAATGAAGTCGACCCCCTTGATTTTAACCCCCCCCCCCCCCCGCCACCCCCTTCCACACAGATCCATACTTTATATGTTTATGTATTGTGTATTGTATTTATAGAACCGCTGCGGCAACTGTAGCCTTTTGCAAGATGGAAGACATACTGACCAATAGAAACCAGTCAATTGCAATAAGAAAAAGATTGTTATTTGTATGTGAAGAATGGACAGCAAGCAGGTAAGCTTGAAAACATCTAATGGCAGTAGAAATGTTGTCTCTATGGAAAATATCCTCTATGGACAGAAAAACCAATGAGCAAGTCGTACAAGGAACACGTAAACCGTCAACTGATAAGTTAGTTGTAGACAATCAAGGTTTTCTTGGGGCACGTTATGAGGAGAATGACGAAGAGGTTACAGACGCTGTTCATAATCCCGTATACCCGCGTTCGAAACACAACTGCGGGCGATTTGGCAGCAGACCGCCTTACGTTGATTTTTTACCAAATGGTATTGGTGCTGGTCGTTCAGAAAGCAATGGCAAACTACTGAACGTAAGCTTGCCAAGAGATCACAACAGGAAAAAATATGTTGGTGTTGACTGAGACGTCCTGTAAAGGATATGCAATTCACTTTTATGAGGAGAAATAAACAAGAAAACATTGTGACAGCTGGCAACATTGATGAGAAAAGAGCAAGAGGAAAGCAGAGGAATTAAATACTTGGATAGCTTGACCAGCAGAAGAAGACGAAGAAGAAGAAGAAGAAGAAGAAGAAGAAGAAGAAGAAGAAGAAGAAGAAGAAGAAGAAGAAGAAGAAGAAGAAGAAGACGAAGACGAAGAAGAAGAAGAAGAAGAAGAAGAAGAGGAGGAGGAGGAGGGGGGGGGGGAGAAAGAGGAGGAGGCTGATAAAGAAGAGATTGAGACGGAAAACAGGGAGGATAAAGAGATGGATAAGGATAATGATTAGAAGAGAGGAGCGGACAAGTCGGAGAAAAATAAAGAAGAAGGAGGATGAGCAAGAGAAGGGGAAGAAGAGAAAGAAGTTACTTAAATCCGCTTACACCATCGTTAGAACAGAAAACCACACAAATAACAAGACAGACACGCTAGAGATAAAACCCAGCAGTCTATAAACGACTACACATCCTGTGAGCTGACGTGCCTGTGGGGTTACGCATTAGCTGACGACGCACACGGACGGTTCCCGGTGTGTACAACCAGTTGTCATGTTGTGTACACATCTGCCAGTCAATCTCCCCCGGCGCTCATCACGTGTCCTTGAACTGCCTTCAACATTTGACACATTGCGGGGTTTCTAGGTAGAGCATGAAGCAAATCCCCCATAATGTAAATTGTTTGGCTGTGTAGATTGCGATAGTGGCTGACACAAGATGATAGTTTGATAGGTAAGATATGCCAGTTACCGTCAGATCTTCCCTCTTCTGACCTGATGTCTTCTTAATACAGCAATCTGTCATATCCGGGCATGCTGGGTATAATTCTCGGCCATCGGGAATAAGAAATAGCAGGCCTGATACGAATGTGAACAGTTTACTAATACATCCTCGGTATTATCAGTACGTTACCATCATCATTGGCAGCAACGTTATTATTATTATTATTATTATTATTATTATTATTATTATTATTATTATCATCACCAACATCATCGACATCAACATCATTAACACCACCACCAGCATCATTATTGTCACCATCAACATCAACATCATCATCTCCTTCATCAGCATAACCATCATCAACATTGCCATCACCAACATCACCGTAATGAACATTATCATCACCATCATCAACATTATCATCAACAACAATATCTTCATCAACATAACCATCACTATCATCAACATTATCGTCATCATCATCATCATCATCATCATCATCATCATCATCATCGTCATCATCAAAATTACCATAACCAACATCGCCATGATCATCATGATCAACATCATCAACATTACCATCTCTAACATCACCATCATCAACATTATCATCACCATCATCAACATCACTATCACCAACATCGCCATCATCACAATCATCAACATTACCATCTCCAACGTCACCATCAGCAACATTACCATCACCGTTATCGCAATCATCAACACTATCATCACCATCATCGCCATAATCAACATTACCATCAACAACATCAACATTATCTTCACCATCCTAAAATTACCATCACGGACATCACCATCTTCAACATTATCAGCCCAATCATCAACATTACCATCACCAACATCGCCATGATCAACATTATCATCCTTATCATCAACATTACTATTAGCACCACCATCATCATCATCAGGAACATTACTATCATCACAATCATCAATATCATCATGACCGCCATTGACCGTGCATGGGGTTCTTGTTTAGAGTTTGAAGTGAATTCCGCATCATGTAAATTACTTGGTTGTGTAAACTACTTGCTTGTGTAAATTACTTGGTTGTGTAAAATGATGCATGTCCTTTGCAGGACTCTGCCATCAACCCCAAGTTGGATTTTTTAGAAAATTTACGTTCAGTACTTGCCATTGCTTTCTGAACGAGAGGTCAACATCGAAGTTCAATTCAATGCGGGTGAAGGGAATTAACTCCCTACCCCGCCATCAGAGTGCCGGAATTTTAAGAGGGAGCTCTCTTACCCTTTCGGCCACGCGAACTTCTATGTTATCACCATCCCCTGCAGTATGCACCCGACGAGATGCAGCAAAACATGGCAGGCAATAAATCGTCCATGCTATTGTTTGTGTCTTCTGTGTTTAAAGATCAGGAGTTTTATTTTGATAGTTGTTTTGTGCGCTCACTCGCTTTGAACTCAAGTGTAGTTCATACACACTACTTCTACTAGTGCTGGACTGAAGTTTGTGTGTGGATTAGCTTTTCATATTAACAGTGTACCTCGCCATCAGTCAGCGGTACTTGTAATTTACACCCCCAAATCAAGAACGATAGGTCAACATTTTAGTCCAACTGTCCGGTGTAGGGGTTGAACCCCTTGCCTCGGCAATACACACCTGATGTTTAAGAACACGCGTTCTTATCCACTCGGCCATGCTGACCTACAGACCAGGAGTGTGTTTGTGGATTTATAGCAGCAATTCGCTTAAATGGTGCATATGCTTAACTGAAATAAATTGGATAACATTTGTTTAAGGGCGGTCAGGTTTACAGCAAACGTGAAGGTGTCTCTGATAATGATGTTTTGACACAGGCGAGGCATCAGGATGAATCAGAGACCTGCCACAGGGCTTTCAACGTTCTCTGATAGGAGATGTGATAGAAATGATGGACGTGGCAACTGAGTGAGAGTAAACTATTTGATAAATGGCGTGCACTAAAGAGATTGAGAGTAGGAAGACAGGAGTGGGGGTGGATGGGTAAGAGAGGCGGAAAGGGGGGGGGAGAAGAAGAAGAAGAAGAAGAAGAAGAAGAAGAAGAAGAAGAAGAAGAAGAAGAAGAAGAAGAAGAAGAAGAAGAAGAAGAGGAAGAAGAAGAAGAAGAAGAAGAAGAAGAAGAAGAAGAAGAAAGAGGAGTAGGTAGTAGTATGAGGGGGAAATGGGAAAAGAGCGAAGGAGAAGAGGAATAAAAAGAAAATGAAGAAGGAGGAAAAAAGAAGAAGAAGAAGAAGAAGAAGAAGAAGAAGAAGAAGAAGAAGAAGAAGAAGAAGAAGAAGAAGAAGAAGAAGAAGAAGAAGAAGAAGAAGAAGAAGAGTGAACAAAGAAGGATGGATTACACAAACAGAAGCAACCAGTCTGGACGGAACAAATGTATTCTGTGAATAACTTATCTGTGCTTTTATCTGCGTTGTTTCTGAAGTATTTATGTTGAGTGTGGGATGAGGATAAATTATTTAAACAGAGATAATAAAGCAGGTGCCAGGAGTTCAGTGGCGTATCCGTTCATAGCCAGAGGTCAGAGACCAGCGGGGACCCCAGTGATGATTGACCCGGGAGTCGTCAAGCGGTGCTTTGATAGCAGAAGTGAAGTGAGTACAAGTGGCCAAGTATAGAACAGAGGAGCTCTCCAATTCTAGATGTAGTTGATTGCTGTATGACGTTTGCCGGATGTTGCCATCAATTTCACCTCTTGATTGATTTTTAAAGGCAGTTTTACGTTCTGTAGATTACCATTTGCTTTCTGAACGAGAGGTCAAGTTTCGAGTTCAACTGACCGGTGTGTAGAGTAAACCCACTACCCCGCTGTCAAAATTAAGCTTTAAGGTGGAGAAGAAGACGAAGAAGAAGAAGAAGAAGAAGAAGAAGAAGAAGAAGAAGAAGAAGAAGGTGGCCTTAAGAGCAGTTGCATATCTGCTTCTTCTCCTCGATCACGTCCACTTCCTCTCCCTATACGGCGTCCTCCTCCGCCCATTACATTCCATGAATAAAATTAGTGGGGCTGCGGTAAAGCTGTGGAAATGTAAACAGTATAAAATAACACAAAGTAATGCAGCTTTACAGAACAGAATTATGAACAATGCAATGACGTTGCGCTACTGGCCTTCATCAGCAAACAAATACAAACACAAAACACAACATATAATCACGGAGAAGCCCCACCAATGACTACATTAAGGCATACGAACGGGATGAGAAGTATAAACAGATGAAAAAATGAGAACAGTGAAAAACAATTGTTTTTCATTTTAAAATTCTTTTCCATCGACGACAATTGCCAGACATTTCTGGAAGCTATTTGGCACTCACTATTCACGACTGCGTCGACTTTAGAGCCGTTATGCTCAGAAAAGAATGATCTTTCCTGTGCTGGGACCACTATCCTGATGGGGAGTAACGGTAGCCCGATGGCTAGCACGCTGGTCTTTCCGTCTGGTGGTCATGAGTTCGAATGTCCAGTGAAGTGAATTTTAAACATTGATATATGCTTCCAAATAATCTTATACGTCCGCTCTGTTTCACCCAAGGTATCGAGGACCTCAGCCAAGATACACCATGCCGTCTCATCCTTGGCTACCTCTTTCAGCCCCTCCATCATCATCATCATCATCATCATCATCATCATCATCATCATCACCATCACCATCGTCATCATCATCATCATCATCATCATCATCATCATCATCATCATCATCATCATCATCAAGTGCCCCGCCAGCTGGCGTAGGCATTCATGTCTCTCCACAGATCGCGGTCTTTGGTGTTCTGGGTAAACTCTGCTGATGATATTATTTCATGACACGGTCACAATCCATCCAACTGCTTTTCTCTTGGTCTGCCTCTGTCTCTCTTCCCCTCGATCTTTCCAGTCATCATTAATGCATCTCTTCTCATCACATGACCAAAGAGAGCTGTTTGTCTCTTTCTTATTGTTGTATATAATGTTCCAGTTTCACTAGCCTCTTTCAGGCAATCGTGTTTAGTTACTCTGGCCAAGGAATTCGCAACATTCGTCTCAGGAACCACATCTCTGTTGCTTCTAAGTTCTTCCTAATTTGTTCATTTACATTCCAAGATTCACTGCCATACAGCAAAACATAGATATTATTACCTATGTCTCCAAATGTCTTCCCCGTGTTTTCAGATGTCCTTCCAATTCATTGGCCCTGTGGGTTATAGACAACGGACTTTCTAGTTATACAAGATACTACATGTAATAGAGTAGAGACCAGCGTGGCCGCATGGATAAGAGCGTTTGTTCTTAAACATCCGGTGTGCTGTTGCTGAAGTAGGGGGTTCAACCCTTACAGCAGACAGTTGGACTAAAATGTTGACTTCTCGCCCTTTACTTGGAAACGTAAAATACCAGTACCCCAGAAGTCTGAGTGGGTTCGATTGATGGCGAAGAACACTGGTAATAAGGAAAGCTTATCCACAGGCAAAATTCAGTTCAGTGCTACTAAAAGTAGCATTATGAACTACGCATGAGTTCAAAGTAAACAGACTTGTTCCCACAAATGCGGGAAGGTTAACCCGGTCAACAAATGCCCGCAGAAGTCGGATGTGTCGGCCTAACGGCCCAAGAACGCAGCTCTGCTGTAAACAGGCACAACGCAATCACGTCCGAAAAAAAATAAAACTCCGGATGAACGCAGAAAAAGAAGTTTCCACAACGAAGGTGCTGTCGTCATTTGGGGACACACTCGAATCCCAGCGTAGTCACTACAGTCTTCAATTTTTATAATGCCTCATGTGCCCTTTCATTTCTTCCTTTCTTCTCTACTTTTGTGAGTGCCAATCAATAGAGCTACAGTTACCGGTTCCTTTGTATTTAGGTATTTTGCTAAGGGCTGCAACGTCCGGTAGCAATCAATCCATACTCCACCACTCGATAATGAATTATTCTGTGGCGTGTCTACCTGTTACTAAAGACCAGAGCGTGCGGACAAAACGCTCGTAAACCTGAAACCCAAGTAACGCTTGATAGGTAGCAGACCGCGGGAGCAGGTTAGCCTGATGCCCTGGCTTTCGGCGGGAGAGTCGGAGAGCACAATAAAGCAGATGTGTGTGTTTGGAGTCCCTGTCTGTCCGCACATCATTGGAAATGTCATGGCTGAGGATTTCTGACAGCATGAAGGGAGATAGATTCTCAAACTTGGAATGGCTGGGGAGTTTTGACAACATGGTCGGAGATAGATTCTCAATCTTGGAATGACTGGGGAGTTCTGACAACATAGTCGGAGATAGATTCTCAATCTTGGAATGGCTGGGGAGTTCTGACAACATGGTCGGAGATAGATTCTCAAACTTGGAATGGCTGGGGAGTTCTGACAACATAGTCGGAGATAGATTCTCAATCTTGGAATGGTTGAAGGATTGACATAGATTCTCAAGCTATTTGGAACCATGGACCCGAACGAGTAATGGTAGATTCTCAAAATGTGTCGAACCAGGGGCCTGAAGGATTGATTTAAGATTCTAAAACAGTGTTGAAACAGGGGTTAAGGGATTGACGGAACATTCTCCAACTCTGTAGAATTATAGAGTTTTTAATGATGTAGATTCTCAAACTGTATAGAACAAGAGGGTCTGAAAGGGCGGAATCTTAAACTGTGTAGAAACAACGGGTCTGTAGGATTCACGGTCGGTTTCAAACACAGTTAATGCATTTAGAGTCGCCTACATTTGAATTGTGTATATTTAAGTGTATCATGGAGCCAGAGTGGCTAATAGATTACGCTGGCGCCTTACAACCAGAACTTATCCACGTGTTCGAATCCTGGCATTCATCATCATCATCTTCTTCTTCTTCATCCCCTCACCATCATAACCATCTTCTTCTTCGAGTTATTAATATTACTGTTATTATTAGTCACCAGTACCCCTACCACCATATTATCGTCGTCTTCGTCATCAATGTTTTCTTCATTATCACCACGACCACTACCAAAAACCGCAACTCTGTTATCGTACGCATCATCACCCTCAGCATCACCCTCATCATCATCATCATCATCATCATCATCATCATCATCATCATCATCATCATCATCATCATCATCATCATCATCATCATCATCATCATCATCATCATCGTCGTCGTCATCATCATCATCATCATCATCATCATCATCATCATCATCATCATCATCATCATCATCCATCATCATCATCATCATCATCATCATCACCCTCACCCTCATCATCATCATCATCATCATCATCATCATCATCATCATCATCATCATCATCATCGTCGTCGTCGTCGTCGCGATCATCATCATCATCATCATCATCATCATCATCATCATCATCATCATCATCATCATCATCAACATGTGCTTCTTTTTCATCTTAATCATCATCATCACCCTCATCATCACCCTCACCCTCACCCTCATCATCATCATCATCATCATCATCATCATCATCATCATCATCATCATCATCATCATCATCATCATCATCATCGTCGTCGTCGTCGTTGTCATCATCATCATCATCATCATCATCATCATCATCATCATCATCATCATCATCATCATCAACATGAGCTTCTTTGTCATCTTAATCATCATCATCAACCTCATCATCACCCTCACCCTCACCCCCACCCTCATCATCATCATTATCATCATCATCATCATCATCATCAGCATCATCATCATCATCGTCGTCATCGTCATCATTATCTTAATCATCATCATCATCATCATCAGCTTCTTCTTCTCCCCCTCTCTCCACACAATTGTTACATTAGTTCTCTCGCTCTCTCCACGCATTTGTTACATTATTTCTCTCTCTCTCTCTCTCTCTCTCTCTCTCTCTCTCTCTCTCTCTCTACGCAATTTATTACATTATTGCTCTCTGTCTTCCTCTTCCTTTCTCTCCACGCAGTTGCTACATTATTTCTCTCTCTCCCTCTCTGTCTATTTCTATCTCTATACAATTGTTACATTCGTTTTTTCTCTCTCCACGCAGAGGTTACATTTTTTCTCTCTAGCTCCCTCTGTCTCCACACAATTGTTACATTATTTCTCTCTTTTTTTCTCTCTCTCCACACAGTTATTACATTATTTGTTTCTCTCTCAACCTCTCTCCACACAATTGTTACATTCTCTCTGTCTCTCTCACTCTCTCTCTATCTCTCTCTCTCTCTCTCTCTCTCTCTCTCTCTCTCTCCACGCAGTTGTTACATTATTTATCTCTCTCCATCTCTCTCTAATCCTTTCTCTCTCTCACCACAATTGTTACATTATCTCTCTCTCTCTCTCTCTCTCTCTCTCTCTCTCTCTCTCTCTCTCTGTCTCTCTTCCAGTGAGTTGTACCCTAAACTGATATGTGAGCCGATATAAAGCAGTCTAGAGTCAATACACTTGGGTGACAGTAGTTAAAGCAACAATACATTAGAGTGGATGGAGTTAAATTAATAATGCAAGATGTCTGGATGTATTTCCCATGTTAATTCAGTCGCCTCCGGCTTTCCACCGCAACTGTTACTCCTGTGGATCACATGACATGGAGGTCAACCATAGGTTACTCGGCAATTCTTATTTCTGTGTATCACATGACATGTATGGAGGGTCAACCACAGGTTACTCAGCAATTCTTATTTCTGTTTATCACATGACATTATGGAGGTCTACCACAGGTTGCTAAGCAATTCTTATTTCTGTGTATCACATGACATGTATGGAGATCAACCATAGGTTACTCGGCAATTCTTATTTCTGTGTATCACATGACAAGCATGGAGGTCAACCACAGGTTACTCGGCAATTCTTATTTCTGTGCATCACATGACATTATGGCGGTTTACAGAGGTTGCTGGGGAATTGTTGTTTCTGCATATCACATGACATGTGAGGAGAGGTAATCAATACATGTAAGGTGAGTTGATGAGTACGAATTAAGATAAAGTACAGGAAACTGACATTACAACAACTGTGGGTTCTTGGTACGGAGTGGGATTAAATACGAGCACATAACATGTACCTTAAGTTTGGTATATTATAGTTATGTTTTCGGAAAATAGCATGAACTATATTGTTCCCTGGAGCAGTTTAGGTGGTCAAAACGTGTGGCACAGCTTACAGTTACAGCCACATGTAAGCTTGTCCAGATAGGTGTAAGAACTGGAAGTCTGGTAACCCTCCTCCCCCCCCCCCCCCCCCCCGTAGTGGCTTGTACACGCCTTAAAGTGTATTGGACTTTTGGTGCTAGACCCATATTTGTATAGCCCAACCGTCACTGGGTGACTGGTGAGGTCTGTATCATACCGGCCACTTTTGCTTCCCAAGGCATTTCATGGTATCCATTTTAGGCTGTGTTCACCTGGGAACCCATGACGAGTGTAAAATAATCCCGATGAGGTTTCGAACCCATTACCACAGGGCTGGTAAGCGAGCATCTAGCCACAAGGATACAGAAGCTGTTACAGTTACCGCACTCACGAGCCAGTCTGAATGAGCTCAATGTGGACCCACAAGGATACAGAGACTGTTACACTTACCGCACTCACAAGCCAGTCTGAATGAGCTCAATGTGGATCCACAAGGATACAGAAACTTTTACAGTTACCGCACTCACAAGCCAGTCTGAATGAGCTCAATGTGGATCCACAAGGATACAGAGACTGTTACACTTATCGCACTCACAAGCCAGTCTGAATGAGCTCAATGTGGATCCACAAGGATACAGAAACTTTTACAGTTACCGCACTCACAAGCCAGTCTGAATGAGCTCAATGTGGATCCACAAGGATACAGAAACTTTTACAGTTACCGCACTCACAAGCCAGTCTGAATGAGCTCAATGTGGATCCACAAGGATACAGAGACTGTTACACTTATCGCACTCACAAGCCAGTCTGAATGAGCTCAATGTGGATCCACAAGGATACAGAAACTTTTACAGTTACCGCACTCACAAGCCAGTCTGAATGAGCTCAATGTGGATCCACAAGGATACAGAGACTGTTACACTTACCGCACTCACAAGCCAGTCTGAATGAGCTCTATGTGGACCCACAGGCATACAGAAGCTGTTACAGCGCACACCCGGGCGACACAGTTGGTGATGTGTCACAAAGCTGTGTCCTGCTTGGGCCTGTAATGTGATAACGCCATCAGATGATATTCGCCTGCGTGCACGGGGGAATAGATGACCAATCTTTCCCACACTCTCGCTGGCGAAGAGGCCCTTAATCTAACTCGCACCCGGCCGTGCTCATATGCAGTTTGTTATCAACTTAGCTAGCGCGGCCACTGGACGATACAGTGGGAGACTTAAGATCGCCCGGGGAAGAGAATTAACTACATATATTAACTTTTTGGGGAAGGAATGAAGGATGCTGCTGGAGATAGCAACAGATAGGACAGCTTGAAGTGAGTTGGTTCAGGACGAATGCCCCAATGAAGGATAAAGAGCAACAGAAGAAGTCCTTTCTGGAAACCGTTGTAACCGGGCGTGTTGCTCAAGGATGATGATCCGTCTTTGTTGATCACTGATCTCTTTCCGTCATTAGCCGAAGCAGGGAATGAAGGTAGCAAGGCTTACATAGAATGAAACGAGCAGACACCCAGGTCTGTGAGCTCTCCAAAAGCTCCTACAGATATAATTATCCGAGGATCAAGCTGACTACAAGTTGACATGTTTATAGTATGACGTGCTGGGTGGCTTATCGGAAACCTCCTTCACTCCAGATGATCCCAGCTGACGTAAAGCGAGATTGATGCCCGTGCTCCGGCCTAACAGCCTGAATCTATGAGCCTCTTGAGGAAGGAAGAGCTGAAGACTGGGGTAAACCTGGCGGCTTGAGGTTTACAATTACACCTCTTGACTTCTGCTTAACGGGAATTGCTGTTTTTTGGTGTGTGCTTCGTCAAGACATGTATTACAGAATTGTGAATATATTACTGGGCTACAGTTTGAACATGTGCGAAGGATTTTACTGAGAGCCGTTATCGGGGCAAAGGGATTTGGTGAACTAAAAATAGGAAACGTAAGATCAGTCTTACAAAAGGGTAAAGCAATTTAGGCTCCATTATGGAACATGCACCTTGTTCGCGCAATGCGCCTACAGGCGTGTGCGATGAGGAGATTCCACAAATGAATGAAACCGTCAGCGCTATAAAAATGTAACGTTTGCGCGCATTGGGCATGTGGTGTCAGACTCATAATTTTATAGACCAATGGACACCCGACGAGTCACGTGGTGTGTATCACGACGGTCGCGTTTCCTTCCTAAGACATTTTCTGGTACCAGTTTTAGGCTGGGTCGACTTGGGCTCTCATGTCAATTAACAAAATGCTCACCCCAAAGCAGTTTCGAAGCCATGATCACCACACCGGGAGGTAATCATCTAGCCACCACGGAAGCGTGGCTCCTGTAGTTACCGAAATCTCCCACAAATACGCCGTGTTGCTGAGCAAGTCCCTTCTGGGCCCACAAGACCAACCAAACAGTAGCTGACCTAGGAGGTTTGCGTGGCCGAATGGATAAGAGAGCTGGTTCTTAAACACGTGCTGATGCTGAGGTAGCGTGTTCAACCCCTGAACAGGTCAGGTGGACTAAAATGTTGACTTCTCGTCCTTGACTTGGGGATGGGGGACGTAAATTTCTTGCACTTCTGAAGTCGAAGTGGGTTAAACAGATGGCGAGGGCCACTGGTAATAAGGAAAGTTACTCCACAATCAAAAACTAATCCAGTGCACTAGTAATATTAGCATGTGTGTGGACTACGCTAGAATTCAAACCGAGCAATTAAAAAAACACAACTTGGAGATCTAAAAATACACGCAGAAGAGAATGAAAGATATACATTAACTGTATGGGGACGACATGAGGAAGGGGGGGGGGGGGAAGCTGCAGAATTAAAGACATAAATGAACTGTATGGGGAGGACATGGAGGAAGCTGCAGAAGAGAATGAAAGACATAAATGAACTGTATGGGGAGGACATGGAGGAAGCTGCAGAAGAGAATGAAAGACATAAATGAACTGTATGGGGAGGACATGGAGGAAGCTGCAGAAGAGAATGAAAGACATAAATGAACTGTATGGGGAGGACATGGAGGAAGCTGCAGAAGAGAATGAAAGACATAAATGAACTGTATGGGGAGGACATGGAGGAAGCTGCAGAAGACAGCATAAAGCTCACGCTCTCTGGGATACAAAAGGCAGAGGAAGGAGAAATATATCACAAATATTTGAAGAAGAGGAAGGAAAAATATATCACAAATATTTGAAGAAGAGATATTATTGATTGATTCCATTGTGTTGCCGACGTTGCCAAAGTATACAGAACGCCATCAGCTTTAGACACCCACTCAGATTTATGTCACTAACTATAGATCTATCCCGGGTTTACGAGATCCATAATTTGTAAGTAATAGACTAATCCCAGGAAATTAAGCAAATCCTTCTCGGCTCCAGACAAATATTCCTTTATATTTCAACATCAGGGCTTCTCAAACATGTGCACTGAGGGATCCAGTAACGACTAGCTCATTAACTACTTCACGCCTGACCTTCTCGTGGCACACGCACTCGCTACAGTAAAAACAAAAATAAAGAACCCTTCAACACACCTTAAGATGCATTGGGTATATGTTTCTAGAGCCCGGGAAGGTTAACCCGGTCAACAAATGCCCGCAGAAGTCGGATGAGTCAGCCTAACGGCGCAAGAACGCTGCTCTGCTGTAAACAGGCACAACGCAATCACGTCCGAAAAAAAGAAAAACTCCGGATGAACGCAGCAGCAGAAGAAGAAGTTTCTAGAGCAAATGTATTGACCAATCAGCATTCGGCTGGTGGTGTGGTCAGTGTCACGCCTCTCACTTTTACTTTCCACGACATTTCCTGGTACGCACGTTAAGCTTGGTCGCCCTGGAGGAAGAGGGAAGGAGGAAGGGGGAGGGAGGTCAAATTAAAGACAAAAATCAGTCGTGATGCGGATACGAACCCATGATCACTGTATCGGCAGGCGAACGTCTAGCCACTACGCTAGTGTAGGTCATTGGGTATATGGTGCTGGACCGTTATTTGATAGAGCGATTGGCATTCCATGGAGGATGTGGTGATCCTCACGCTAGCCAACTTTACAGGACATTTCCTGGCACCTATTTAAGGCTGGGTCGATCTGGGATCCCATTTAAAGCTGGGTCGATCTGGGATTCCGTATAAGACTGGGACGACCTGTGATTCCAGTTAAGGCTGGGACGACTTGGGAGCACATTTAAAGCTGGGTCGAGTTGGGGTCCCGTTTAAAGCTGGGTCGACGTGGGATCCCATTTAAAGCTGGGTCGAGTTGGGATCCCGTTTAAAGCTGGATCGAGTTGGGATCCCATTTAAAACTGGGTCGAGTTGGGATCCCATTTAAACCTGGGTCGAGTTGGGATCCCGTTTCAAGCTGGATTGAGTTCGGATCTCGTTTAATGCTCCGTCGATCTGGGATCCCGATTAAAGCTGGGTCGATCTGGGATCCCATTTAAAACCAGGTCGACTTGGGGATCCCATTTAAAATCAAGTCGACTTGGGATCCCGTGTCAAGCTGGATTGACTTGGGATCCCATTTAAAGCTGGGTCGATCTGGGATCCCATTTAAAGCTGGGTCAACTTGGAAGCCCAGGTAATTTTTTATTTTCAAAATAAACCGCCTTGATGGGGACTCGAACACTCGACCATGGAGCGGGCTGGTGAGTTTTCTAAACAGTGGACTACCGCTGTACATTCAACGACTGAGGTAACAAACAGCCGCAGAAAGTGAGACTTATCGAACACACGGAAATATGAATAGCTGATAAGAACGTTACGCCACTGAAACATCGTGAGACATACATTCATATGTATTGAATTGCCTCTCACAGGGAAGAAAGGTAAGAAGTAGAGATCAAAGAAGAAACTAGATTACTGAACAATTAAAAGATGTAAGCACACTGGGATTCGAACCTGACATTTCCACATGACGACGGCATCTCGCTGAAGGAGCCAGTGTAATTCGGAGCAAAGCCAACAATTACCCTATAAAAAGGTTAATTAGTTTGTCGCAGTTCCAACTTCATAGCAACGAGTCGTCCTCATTATGCTCCGTTCCTGTGACAGTGACTATCACACAAAATACTCCTCACTGACCAATGTAAAAAGTGGAACAGACAGGAGTCTCGACAAGCCAACAGCGCGCACAGGTACACTGTGCATAATGCCAACACAAAAGTTCTCCACGAAAA
>OY992880.1:128055483-128107983 GCA_963921405.1 Cepaea hortensis | reverse complement strand
CTTGTGATGGTGTTCTAGTCAAGCTGACCATCTACTTCTCGTCTTGTGAAGGTGTTCTAGCCAAGCTGACCGTCTACTTCTCGTCTTGTGATGGTGTTCTAGCCAAGCTGACCGTCTACTTCTCATCTTGTGAAGGTGTTCTAGCCAAGCTAACCGTCTACTTCTCGTCTTGTGATGGTGTTCTAGCCAAGCTGACCGTCTACTTCTCATCTTGTGAAGGTGTTCTAGCCAAGCTGACCGTCTACTTCTCATCTTGTGTCCTGTGGTGGTGTTCTAGTCAAGCTGACCGTCTACTTCTCGTCTTGTGAAGGTGTTCTAGTCAAGCTGACCGTCTACTTCTCGTCTTGTGATGGTGTTCTAGTCAAACTGACCGTCTACTTCCCGTCTTGTGAAGGTGTTCTAGTCAAGCTGACCGTCTACTTCTCATCTTGTGACCTGTGGTGGTGTTCTAGTCAAGCTGACTGTCTACTTCTCGTCTTGTGATGGTGTTCTAGTCAAGCTGACCATCTACTTCTCGTCTTGTGATGGTGTTCTAGTCAAGCTGACCGTCTACTTCTCGTCTTGTGATGGTGTTCTAGTCAAGCTGACCGTCTACTTCTCGTCTTGTGATGGTGTTCTAGTCAAGCTGACCGTCTACTTCCCGTCTTGTGAAGGTGTTCTAGCCAAGCTGACCGTCTACTTCTCATCTTGTGACCTGTGGTGGTGTTCTAGTCAAGCTGACCGTCTACTTCTCGTCTTGTGAAGGTGTTCTAGTCAAGCTGACCGTCTACTTCTCGTCTTGTGACCTGTGGTGGTGTTCTAGTCAAGCTGACTGTCTACTTCTCGTCTTGTGATGGTGTTCTAGTCAAGCTGACCATCTACTTCTCGTCTTGTGATGGTGTTCTAGTCAAGCTGACCGTCTACTTCTCGTCTTGTGATGGTGTTCTAGTCAAGCTGACCGTCTACTTCCCGTCTTGTGAAGGTGTTCTAGCCAAGCTGACCGTCTACTTCTCATCTTGTGACCTGTGGTGGTGTTCTAGTCAAGCTGACCGTCTACTTCTCGTCTTGTGAAGGTGTTCTAGTCAAGCTGACCGTCTACTTCTCGTCTTGTGGTGTTTCATTCACTGATTCAGCGCCGAAGGATAATATATCGCCAAATGTGACCTCCCATTAGAGCAGAAAGAAGATATATCGCCACACTAGGCTCATCGTGTTGTTTGTTTCGTTTCGCGGTATCTTTCACAATTTCAATGCTCAGTAAACGGACATAAACATTATAATACGTGTTCATCTGATTGTGTACCATGCTTGGTCCAAACTTAGTTTTTCTCAGTCAAAACTCAGTCTTTCCAAGCAAGGGATTCAGATAAGTACCTTTAATTAGTTTAATATTGTCATAGCGTGTTTCATGTAGGTTTGTGTCGGTTTGTATTTTTTTTGTCCTGTGCTGATGAAGGCTTTGGCCGCAACGTCCAATTTGTCTCTTGTGGTCGTGTTTTAGTAAAGCTCACAATCTACTTCTAGTTTTTTGGGTGATTCATTCATTGGTCCAAACTTATTGTGTTGTGGTCTGGCATTGAATCAGTTAAAGCGAATGAACATACAGACTCATGGAGTCGCGGTAGTCTCCTTGCTAAATTCTTACCTGCCGACCGTGTGGTCTTTGGTTCGAAACAACATCAAGGCGTCTTTAAAAATTGACCTAGGCTTACCTAGCGTAAAATGGTCACTAAGAGATGTTTTGGGGAGTAAAAGCGACCGGCATGATACCGCTAGCTATGGGGCGGTTGAAAAGAAGCAGTTTTATCCACCAGGCCAAACGACTCTGCAGAGAAACCACCGATCTTCCCACAGTTGGTATCCCCCTAACAACTATTCTAGAGCGAACTCCATGGAAAGATGAGCATAGACTATCATTACAAATCCAGACAAAAGTGAGAGGAGGATTTGACAAGGAAGAACAGAACAGTGTGCAGCACAGAACAGCCACTCACAGCTTCCTTGATGAAGAATATCCGCAGGACCTCTGGATCCGAGACTACACAGATGGGTCAGCACAAAATGCTGTTCGAAACGGAGGAGCGGGGGTGTACATAGAATACTCAAATAATACTAGGGACACGTCCAGAGTTCCAACAGGAAAGTACTGCCATAACTATGATGCTGAAATTGAGGCAATCAAGATAGCAACAGAGAAATTACTAAATACCAGACATGGTACACAATCTGTGGTGCTATTGACAGATGCAAAATCAGTACTCGAGGCGTTCCTGTCTGGGAAATTGCCAGTACTAAGGACACTGCTTTCTGAACTTAGCAGTCAGCATAAGGTCACCATACAGTGGATACCATCCCACTGTGGAGTACCCGGAAACGACAGAGCTGATCAATTGGCTAAGGAAGGAGCCAAAGAAGAACAGCCTGATGTGCCCATTACATACCACCAAAAGAAAAGATTGATTAAATCAGTCAGAAAACCACCAAAACCTGCTCAAGATGACTACCACGTTAAGGACAGACCAGAACAAGTCATTATTCTGCGCCTCAGAACAGGACACAATAGATTACGCAACCACATGTATACAAAATTCAAGATTGATGAATCAGCCATGTGCACATGTGGATTGGCAGAGCACATACTCCAAGACTGCTCAAATTACAACATTTCTAGGCAAACCTTCTGGCCTAGAGATACGACAGTGGACGATAAACTATGGACCGCTGAGTAAACTAAAAAAGGCAGTTAAATTCATACAAGAGACAACATTGCAGTTATAGACATATTTCAAGCGAACAAAAGAAGAAGAAACAACATCAAGGCGGCTTTAAAAAATTGACCTGGAATTACCTAGCCTAAAATGTTCACTAAGACATGTTTTGGGGAGTAAAGGCGACCGGCATGATACAGACCATTTCATATCATTCATTGGCACCTTTCCGTCTTGACAGACGATAGTTTGGTACATTGTGCTTCAAAACGGCTTAATAACTACGATCCATGGCGGTGGCGAGTGTGGCTGGTAAGGCCAATTCTTGCTGCAAATGTTTGCCCGCAGTAGGTGCATGTGAAAACATGGTCATTTCCACCATCTTACGTCTCTCACGCTCTGTGTGTGCTTTATCTGCAATCATTTTCTCCTTTGTCTTTATTCCATTTCTGATAGTTGCCCTCCATGCAACACGTTCAGCGGCGACGTGTTCCCATTGTGCATTATCAATGCCTATATCAATCATGTCCCGCTTACACACATCTTTGTATCGTAGTAGAGGCCGACCCTGAGATCTCCTACCCATCTGTAATTCATCAAAAAAGATGTCCTTTGGTATTCTACCATCATCCATCCTCCTAACATGTCCTATCCATCTAAGTCTACGAAGACTGAGCATGGAATACACCGTCACACAACCTGATCTTTCCAATACTTCAGTATTTGTGATTTTGTCTTGCCACTTAATACCAAGTATTCTTCGCAGACACCGCATATGAAAGCTGTTTAAACGTTTCTCTTGGCGTGAGTAAGTTGTCCAGGTTTCACTGCCATAAAGAAGAGTACTAAGGACACAGGCTTGGTAGACGAGGACTTTTGTTTTGGCAGTAAGCTTCCTGTTCTCCCAGACTCTTTTTGCTAACATGTTCATTGTTGTTGCTGCCTTGCCAATCCTGATGTTGATTTCCTGATCGAGGGATAATTTGCTATTTACCTCTGATCCTAGATATGTAAAATGGTCTACTATCTCCAGTTCGGCGTCGTCAATAAAGATTGATGGTACATCATGTGCACCTTGTGACATAATCTGTGTCTTCTTTTTGTTAATTGTTAAACCAAATTCAGAACAAGCATTGGAGAATGATGATAGTCGATGTTGTAATTCTTCCTCAAAGTGGGCCGTAATCGCAGCATCATCCGCAAAAAGCAACTCTCTGATAAGTACCCTGCTAATTTTGGTCTTGGCCTTCAATCTCTGAGCATTATAGAGGCCACCATCTGAGCGTGAGTGAATGTATATACCGTCATCCTGATCACGAAAGGCATATTTCAGCAGAAGTGAAAAGTATATCCCAAAGAGGGTGGGGGTTAGTACACAACCTTGCTTAACTCCACTCTTGATTTCAAACTCTTCTGAAGTTGAGTCATCAAACTTGATTATACCCTTCATGCCTGTGTGGAACGATTCCACAATGGACAGAAGAGTTGGTGGGCAGCCAATCTTCTTTAGTGCTTTGAACAGACCCTCACGACTGACCAAATCGAATGCCTTTGTGAGGTCGATGAAGGCAATAAACAGTGGCTGATTTTGTTCCCGGCATTTTTCTTGCATCTGTCGCAATGAGAATATCATATCAATTGTAGACCGGTTCTGACGGAAGCCGCACTGTGATTCGGGGTAGACTTGATCTCCCAGGACTTGAAGTCTGTGCAGGACAATTCTGGCAAATACTTTCCCAACAATACACAGAAGTGAGATACCCCTATAGTTGTTACAGTCGCTCCGATCTCCCTTGTTCTTGTACAGCGTTATGATGTTTGAATCTTTGAAATCCTGTGGGACTTGTCCTTCTCGCCAGCATAGCTCTATTAGCTGGTGGATCTGTAGAGCGAGTGTGTCTTGCCCACTCCTGATTACCTCTATTGGAATCCCATCCTTACCTGGAGCCTTGCCAGATGCAAGCTCATTTATAGGACACTTAACTTCTGTTATAGTGGGAAGTGTGTCCAGGTGGTTAAGAGTTGGCAGGGCCTCTATGGCGTTGAGGGCATCATCCGCTAGCTTGGTCTCACTTGAGTAAAGCTCTAAATAGTGCTCGACCCATCTATCCATCTGCTGTTTCTTATCAGTGATGATTTCTCCAGTCAAGGTTTTCAGCGGTGCACTTCTTTTGATCATTGGACCACAGGCTTTCTTTATCCCTTCATACATGCTTCTGATGTTTCCCTTATCACTTGCGATTTGAATGGACTCACATAACTTGATCCAATAGTCATTCGCACACTGCCTGGCAGCCTTTTGTACATCCTTCCTCGCTTGCTTCAGCTCACTCAGAGTGTTACGCGTTGGTCTTTCCTTGTTTCTTAAGAGAGCTATCTTCTTTTTATCAATCAAGGGCTGCAGTGGCTGGCTGTTTGCCACAAACCAGTCCTGCCTCTTATGATCCACAGTGCCGTAAACCCCTACCGCTGTTTTATAAATAGTTTCCTTACGTTTACTCCATTTATCAATTACTATACAATTTTCTGATGTATCATTGAAAGCGTCTTCAAGTTGCTGTTGAAATTCAAAGCACTTTCCAGGATCGTGAGTGTTAGTAATATTAATCCTGGGGCTAGACTTGTGTTTAGCTGTGTAGATTCTCTTTGGTCTCAGTCTAACCCTTGCAACAACCAAAGAATGATCTGTATCACAGTCAACACTGTGGTAACTTCGAGTTAATGATGTATGGTTCAGATGTTGTCTCCGTGTGATAATGAAGTCCAGCTGATGCCAATGGCTGGATCTTGGATGTTTCCATGTGACCTTATGCATCTCTTTTGTTTTAAAAAAGGAGTTTGTAATACATAGGTCATTTCTAGTGCAATGCTCCAGCAGCCTTTGCCCATTATCATTCATGCGACCGATGTTGTATTTTTCAAGGCACACTGGCCATGAACTCGAGTCCTTGCCCACACAAGCATTGAAATCACCGAGCATATAAATGTAGTCGGATTTTGGAACTGCCTTGATCGCAGAGTCTAGCTGCTCATAGAACGTATCCTTCACATCATCAGAGGAAGCGAGTGTCGGTGCATATGCAGTGAGAATGGTGGCAAAACCACAAGAGGTTGCCAAGCGCAGTGATAATAATCTTTCATTACCTCCAGCTGGGATATCAATCATTCCCAGTAGCGAATTCTTCACTGCAAAGCCCACACCATGTTGCCTTTTTTCTGCCTGCCCTCTTCCCTTCCAAAAAAAGGTGTAATTGTTTTCCCTGAGTGACCCTTCCTCAGCGAGGCGAGTCTCCTGCAGGCCAGCAATATCAATGTTAAGACGATTGAGTTCAGCATCAATCACAGCCGTTTTTCTCACATTGTCAATATTTGTCAAGTCAGTGGAAAATCCTGGACACATGGTTCTCACGTTCCAGGTTGTAAGCCGTAGCTTGAGGTTTCTATTCTTTTTATTAGTACCTGGTGCATTGGTTTTACAGCCTGCAAGTCAGATTTTGTCCTAGCCCCAAGCACCCGTTGAAGCAGGCAGGCTGTGGCGGATCAGCACCCAATTGGCTGGGGGCTGCCCAGCTTGAGGCGGGCGGTAGCTGATCAGTGACACCTGTAGGTGTCTCCCACCGTCAGAGGCAACGCGTGGCGCTCCATGTCTACGCCAACTGACAAGGACTTATAACCCGTAACAGTTGCCTCTCGCTTTGATTCCGAGACCGGTTAAGACCAGGGATGGAGTTATTGCCTCTCCATAGCACAAAGCCTGGGCTAAAATAAAGAAACCATGTGTTGCCCATGCAGCATGATCCCTCTCTCGGCCTGCCTAGTTCACTCCAGAGGAAAGTTGACACCTATAATCTGGAACAAGACAAGCTGCAGAAGCTGCCGGATCAGTAAAGCAATGCTCTAACTGTCCGCCTGTCGGAGCTTCGATCCTAGACCAGCTGCCAACCAAGGCTTAGGGCCTGGTCTGCCCTGCCATGACTTATTTTGTCTTTGGGTTGCATTTCCTCGCACCAGGAAAAGGCTAGTACCCTCCCAATTGCGCTCTTCCGCCCAAAGCCGTTGGCACAATGTGGGGTGTCGGGTTTGGTAAGCGCCGCCCAACATTTGGAGCTAACAGAAAGCAGGTAGTAGTACCGTCTACTGTTATACGGTAGCTCAGTCATATCTGACTAAGACCTGACTAGAAGACCATTTCATATACCGAGTGACGATCGGTCTATAAACCTTTGGGTCTCACGCGATTTGCCCACTTCGCTGTATCTATATCTATAAAACAGAATGTATGTGTGTGGGTTTGTGGTTGGGGATGTATTGGATGCGTTCGATAACGGTCCATCCGATTGAGATGAAAATTTCTACACATCTTCCTTTCATTCCCGTGCAACCAACTGTCATAGTTTTTTTTAGTGTAGCATCATCTATTTACTTATTAACATTTAATAATTAAATTACATGACTTAACATAAGACAAAATATATAAAGGGACATAACTTTTAGTAGCATTGCTATATCTTAGGTTAAGTCCCCTGGCTATAGATAGGTCGGTCGGTCGGTCGGTTGGTCGGATAGATAGATAGATAGATAGATAGATAGATATATAGATAGACAGACAGACAGACAGACAGACAGACAGACAGACAGACAGACAGACAGACAGCCGGGCCGGGTCGTCAGACAGACAAAGCAGACAGACAGACAGACATAGATAGATAGATAGATAGATAGATAGATAGATAGATAGATAGATAGATAGATAGATAGATAGATAGATAGATAGATAGATAGATAGATAGATAGATAGATAGATAGATAGATAGATAGATAGATAGATCCCCGCCAGGGCCTGGGCGAAGCCGGGCCGGGTCAGCTAGTTACATATAAAACTATCATGTTCTTTCTTTCTTTCTTTTCGTTGTTTTTTGTTTAACCGATGGAAGAGCAATCCAAAACAATGTTTTCCCGTAGTGAATTTTAATAACGAAGACACACACAATAGATTGCACGATTTATTGCCTGGCATATTTCGCTGCATCTCGTCAGGTACATACTGTAGAAATCACACAACTTACGTGAATTAACTAGATAAATCCTTCAAGTTGAAATATACACATATTCGCACAGTAATGTCACTTATCTACCACGGTAATTTTAAGCTGACTAACATGTCTTTCTGTTTACACAATTTATGATCAATCAACGCAAGCCAGAATTGTGCAAACAGGAAGAGCAATCCTCAAAACTCCAACGTTGCCAGATACACAGATTGTGCTGTTTCAATCTACAGTAAATCCACAGCTCTTCGTAGACACAAGATGAATGGCCGGTAATAAAAACTTCAGGTTGGGCTAGAGAACAAGCCGTAATAATTTGTATCAAGTGAGGATCTTGCAGTACACGCAGCCCCGAGACGTGCAACGGGACAATTTATTGCTCTCCTGGAGGAGACGTTAAGGGTTGTTGTCGTTGCTACATGCTACTTTGGGAGTGGCATTGCTACATGTTACTTGGCTGGTCGACAGCTGTTGGTGGTGATCTCACCTTTGAAATATGATGATTATCCATATGTGTCTGTGTATGTGTTTGTTTGGCCGCAGTTGTTGGTCGCTTGTGTTCGAATCCCCATCACGTCACGGGTTATTTTTATTTTCAATTGACCTGACCTCCCATGACGGTTAAGTCTAAAATAGGTACAAGGAAATGTTATGGAAAGTCAACACGACCGTTGTATGTTATGGCTAAAATGTATGTATGTATGGCTAAAAAATCTGGCCACATACAAATAGATAATATGACCATTAAAAGAACGGAATCATACAAATACCTGGGTACAATCTTCAACTGCTCCAACATCATAAGGGAAGAAATACAAACTAAAATCAATTCTGGAAATAAGATATACTATGCACTACAACATCTACTAAAATCAAAGGCGCTATTTCGTACCAAACACCAAGATCACAATATACAAAACACTGATCAGACCAGTTGTGCTGTATGGCTCTGAAACCTGGAGTACAACGAAAGGAGACGAAGCCTTGCTACAAACCTTTGAGAACAAAGTTTTAAGACGCATCTTTGGACCCATTAGGGATACACAAAGTGGAGAGTGGAAAAGAAGAAGTAACAAAGACATTTATGATCTGTTTAAGTCCCCGCTAATCACTGGTATCATGAAGGCTAATAGACTACAATGGCTGGGGCATATAGAAAGAATGGAAGATAATTGGGAAACATAACTCGCTTACACTCAGGAAATAAATGACCGTGGACCCCGTGGTAGACCAAGAAGACGGTGGAGAGATAATATATACACAGACCTACAAGCACTAGGAATCAACGACTGGCAAGAGAAGGTCAACCAGAAAGACGAATGGAGACTGATTGTATCTGCAGCAAAGAACCTCAATGGCTCGGAACGCTGAAGAAGAAGAAGAATAACACGACCGTAGTTACCATCTGATATCTGGAGTGATGTAAACGAGAGAGCTGGTCGATTAGCTAAGGAAGGAGTAATAGAAGAATAGCCTGATGTGCCCGTTACATACCACCCAAAGAAAAGAATGATCAAATCAGTCAGACAGCCACCAAAATCTGCCCAAGACGACTACCAGGTTATGGACACACCAGAACAAGACATTATTTTGCGCCTCAGAACAGGACACATGTATACACAATTCAAGATTGACGAATCAGCCATGTGCACACGTGTATTTGCGCGGAAGACAGCAGATCACATACTCCAAGACTGCCCAAAATATGACACATTGAGGCCAACCTTTTGGCCTAAAGAAACATCCGTGGAAGATTAACTCTATGGACCACTGAGTGAACTAAAAAGGGACAGTGAAGTTCATATCATACAATAAGACAACATTGCAGTTGCAGATTTCAAGCGAACGAAAGAAGAACATGTCAAACCATGCTTCTAGCACCATATACCCAATCATTCCAATGTACAGTGAAAGGGTTTGGACTATTATACGTTTAACTTCCTTAATACATCTTCCGTCTGCTGTTATTAAAATGCATAAATACTAAAATACATTGAAGTGTTTCAGATTGGTTCAATTCACTTTGATGTTGAATTTGGATATACATTTGTTCTGTTTAATAACTATTACTTCTGATTTTCTTTGTTTTGACGTTCTGTGGCAATTATATCAGTCATTGTAACCGCGTAACATTCAATTCAATTTGAACATATCATTCCACCATAAATCTAGCTTCGTGTCTGGCCATAAACATTTTTTGGGGGAAATTAACTTGGTGGTTTCCCTTCGACTTCTGTATCAACCCAATGGTATTTACATGGTATCAGTATTCAGTTGTGGATTGCATGTTTAACTGATGGGAGTGTGCTATGGTTATGATGTTACATCTATTGTTACATCATGTTTGCTATGATGTTACATCTCCACATTTTTTCATGATGGTATGCAGGCAAGAGGACAGGAAAATGGTGAGCTGTCTGAGCACTTTCCTGTAACCAGTGGAGTGAAGCAAGGCTGTGTCCTGGCACCAACTGTTCAGCCTCATGTTTTCAGCAATGGTGACGAATGCCTTCGAGAACAACGACATTGAAGTAGACATCTACTACCGCATGGATGTAAAATTGTTCAATCTCAGAAAGCTAAAGCTAAAACCAAAACTAATGGCGACACCGTCAGAGAGCTGCTGTTTGCTGATGATTGCTATCTATATGTCAACCCAGAGTCAGACATGCAACACAATGTTTGAGCTTTCTCATATGCTTGTGACAACTTTGGGCTCAATATCAACTTGGAGAAGACTGTAGTTATGTACCAGCCAGCTCCAGGGAATAATCACAATGTGCCGAATATCAAAGTGAATGGTCATAGTCTAAGTGTTGTGGACAAATTCACTTATCTTGGCAGCACCGTGTCACAAGCTGCCACAATCGATGACGAAGTAAATGCAAGAATCTCCAAGGCCAGTGCAGCCTTTGGCAGACTGTACAAGAATGTATGGGACAGAAATGGAATAAGCCTGCAAACAAAGCTGAAAATCTACAAAGCAGTTGTATTATCCACACTGCTATATGCTTGTGAAACCTGGACTGTTTATCAGCGACAAGCTAGGAAATTAAACCACTTCCACAGTCTGCCTTAGGAAGCTATTGAAGATTAAATGGCAAGACAAGATCCCAGAAACTAAAGTTCTAGAAAGAGCGTCCATGCCCAGTATCTACACTCTACTAATGAAGAATCAGATTCACTGGGCTGGTCACTTGACTCGCATGCCAGATCACAGGCTCCCTAAACGAATTTTTTACGACGAGCTGCCTTGTAGTAAACGTTCTTAAGGTGGTCAGAGGAAACGTTTCAAAGTCACTCTGAAATTCTCACTAAAAGCTTCTGGAACTCATCTTGACACCTGGGAGACTGCAGCCAGAGACCGTAGTTCGTATCGTACATCATACATAAGGGTGCAGTCATCTGTGAAGCAACCAGGACTGCAAGAGCTGTGAAGAAAAGGCTGGACAGAAAAACCACTGCAGGAGATCCTCCTCCTGGAACATAAAGCATTCTTTGCTCACATTGTCAAAGAAAATTTCGAGCCAAAATAAGCCTTATCAGCCATCTTAGAACTCACGGCTCCATACTTTCAACCCCACTGGATGAAATGAATGGTCATCATCATTCTTGATGGACAAACAACACTTCTTCACACATTCTAAATCACGATGTTTTGTGGTGGCTATGACCATGTTCCTTTTTTTTTTAAATTGCCTGTTCTCTCCAGAAAGATTTAATGTACCGTAAAATAGTCGGGGTAAAATTACTGAGCAGGTCTCTCTGGCCGAGGGGTTAGGCGACTTTCTCCGTAATCCCGTTTATCCACGCAGGGTAACGCAGAGCGCGAGAATTGGAAGCGGTTCTACTTGCGGAAAAAGTGAGTCGGCCGCTCAGAAAGCAATGGCAAACTACTGAGCATAATCTTGCCAAAAAATCAACAATCAGCTGAAAGATGCGGATGTTGACAGCGATGTCCTGTAAAGGATATGCGAATTAAAAAAAAAAAATTACTGAACATTTACCCGGTACCTCGGGGAGACATGGTTTTGAGATTGGAATTTGGGAAATAAACTTTGCTTTCTAATTTTATATACTGTATACTGTAATTGATGCACGGATGATCTTACTTGTTATGTTGGAGATTGTCACTCTGTTACTGTTCAGAAGGAAATAAATATACGGTTGAGTTGCCTTTCATTTCGACTTGTGAGCATGAGGTTGTGTAGGTTGGCCTAGGGCTCACTCATCTATAGCTTGACACCATACGGTCGTCCTCACCGGAAAACGAACCATTCTTTAAACTTTATACCTCTTCTCTCTCTCTCTCTCTCTCTCTCTCTCTCTCTCTCTCTCTCTCTCTCTCTCTCTCTCTCTCTCTCTCTCTCATCTTCCTACTATCATTTATATATATATATATATATATATATATATATATATATATATATATATAAATATATATATATATACATACAATTAGTTAAAGCATTGCTTTGCTGATCCGGCAGCTTCTGCAGCTTGTCTTGTTCCAGGTTTATAGGTGTTACCTTTCCTCTGGAGTGAACTAGGCAGGTTGAGAGAGGGATCATGCTCCATGGGCAACACATGGTCTCTATATTTCAGCACAGGCTTTGTGCTATGGGGAGGTTTAGACTTAGATGGATAGGACACATTAGGAGGATGGGTGATGGTAGAAAACCAAAGGACATCTTTTTGGTGAATTACAGATGGGTAGGAGATCTCAGGGTCGGCCTCTACTACGATACAAAGATGTGTGTAAGCGGGGCATGGTTGATACAGGCATTGATAATGCACATTGGAAGCAAGACTAGAATACATAGGAGGGAAGACCACCCTGAATGAGTGGTCTACCTCAAGTAGATTAGAGGTAACCCAGTGCCCCAACAAGAAGGCAGGGTAGGTGTAGGGAGTAGATAGGGAGGAGAACTATCAACAGTTCTCTCATGAGACACGTAAGTGTCAACCAGAGGGTAAGCACTCTGGTCACGGTGTAATCACCTCAACGTGATAGACACCAAGAACTTGGAATAGAACTCAAGAGTAGGCTTACTACTCTAAGCGTGTGGAATGATGTAGCACGCAAAAGCCGAAGTGCGCATGAAGACCCTCCGCGTGCTGTGTAATCAGGACGCGGAGGATTGGCAGACAGGGGACGGACTTCGTAGCGGACACATCGCTTAGAGTCGATGCGTCCTTCTTTAAGTGAATAGATAGATTTAGCAGTAGGGCTAGCGACGACTAGTGATAGGAAGTTCTGTGTATTCATGTGTGATTCATTAGAGACAGTTTTGTGCATTTATGTATTGTAAGAGCCAGTGGCAATAAAATGTGTAATCAATTCCTCTCGTACGACTGACAAATCTTTTTGTGTGGTGCGAGAGAAGTTTATCCCTGAATGCCTGTAGCATCGCTTGATGACAGGCTAGGATAAAAGTGGTGTCAGAAGTGTAGCTTGGACATTTGGTCAAGCTAAAACACTCACCCACGGCTCTAAAATAGCGTTACTGTCAGTTAATCAAAGGGTTTAATTTGTGTTAGTGTAAAATGGCGTGTGCAGACTAGAACATGATGCGAACTGTGCCCATCGTGACCGATTACCATTTATTTATACTTATTGAAATGTTTTGTGCTTTATGAACATGTTTCCTTCTGATTTGTAAGTATTATTATTATAATTTTGTATCATTTATTTCTACAATTATTTGTTTATCTATGAGTATTTATGAAACATGATTCACGGCGGAGCAATACACTAAGAAATGAGCCGGCGACAATATCGATTTTTCAATCTAAGAATAGCGCTGCGCCTGTGACGTATCACGGTTGACCCACAGCTGTCCCACGCCATTGCCAATCAGCGACGGATTGTTTACAAATCGCCAAGCCGCTGCTCGCCTGAATCCTTGAATTATATTGAGTATTATTTGTTTATACAAGCTATTTATTGAATATATTTAATAATTTGAACATTATTATTTCCTTTATATTTATTTTAAAGCATTTATTTATTTATTTGTGGACATATTCTATTTTCTACCGTCACGATGGCACTACTTTCTGTATGCAAATAGGATTCGGTCTGCACAGCACTATCATAGATTAAACAGCAGTTAGTTAAGGAAAGCAGAAGATATTAGAACGAAGACAGGACAGTGACAGTCACTATCAACTATACCACATTGTGTTGTCCGGGGGCATGTAATTGTAAATTTCAAACAAATGTCTAAATTCATATGTCGTTTGCAAATGGTTAATTATTGATGCTCTAATAAACCAGATATAACAAGAGCTGTTTAGAGGAGTAACGCAAGGTGTGTGTCGAGGTGCCAAACGATTGTACCTGATTGTTCCGGATTGTTAAGATGAGTATACCCAAATTATTTGTGAATGCAATATGATTAATAATGCATCTCTTTTTCAGGGTATAAACTAATAGTATTTTTTATACAAAGGAATTTAAAATCTTAACATATCGAATATACCTGAGTAAATAACGAACTGCCTGTCAACTCTAGCTAATTATCTAACACCATGTCAACTTTAGCTGATTGCATACAAGCAGGCAAGGAATTAGGATACACCAGAAAGGAATTAGAGCAATATGCTGATCAAAAATTTAGGGAAGCAAAAGATGCTGATAGAGATGAACGTGCACGAGAGAGACAACACCAAAAAGAGATGTCACAATTAGCTGAAGAAACTAAACAGAAACAGTTAGAACAAGAGAGACAACACCAAAAAGAGATGGCACAATTAGCTGAAGAAACTAAACAGAAACAGTTAGAACAAGATAAGGAGTCAAAACAGAAGGAATTAGAGATTAAACAAAAAGAATTAGAATTAAAGCAAAAACAATTAGATCAGGAGAGAGAGTTAAAGCAAAGAGAGATAGATGAAATGGCAAGAGTGAAAGAAAAACAAATACAGATTGAATCAGAGACACAGTTAAAGATGAAAGGTATGGAAGTAGATTCACACTTAGAGATCTCCGCTACAAAACTAAAGAGTCAGCAAGAAGAGAATAAACTTAATAAATACAAACATATTATTACGCCATTCTGTAAAGAAAATTCCATATCAGCTTGGACAGAAAATGTCGAATATCAGCTTAAATACCATCAAGTACCAATCGATATGTGGGCCATGATCTACATGACAAACCTCAGTGGGGAGCCCCTTAAAGTTATTGAATCAATACCAACTGATCTTAGATCTAACTATCAGTACATTCACGATAGGGTAATGCAACATTTTTTACTTGATGCCCCTGGGTATCAAGTCCAATTTTCTAACTTAAAACCAAAACCAAGTGAGACCTTCATCGATTATGTCTCGAATGTCCAAAGCGTACTGAATAGATGGCTTAATGCAGCAAAAATAGGAAAGGACTTTGAAAAACTTAAAAATTTAATAGCCATGGATAAAGTTATATCCACAGTCCCAACTCCTTTCGCTAAGTTCCTTCAGCAGTCAGACATCGAAACAATACAACAATTCGAGAAGAAAGGCTCCGCATATTTTGCCTCGAATAGGGAAGTTTTTAAAACATCAAACATCGACTCTGAAATAGTCTCTGTTGTTAAGGACCAACCTAAAAGTTATCGTAACAATAAAAAACCATTTCAGAGAGTCGACAAGAAAGATCAAAAATTGCCTAAATGTATGTATTGCCAACTTTTTCATGATACATACGCTATGTGTGATAAATCACCGAACTATCCGACACATCTTGAGATGGTCATTAAGAAACAACAAAACAAGAGAAATGCATACAGGCGTGCGGTTAAATGTTTTTTCTGTGCTAGCTACGGGCATTATTCCAGTAAATGCCTAGGCCGTCAAAGAATGAAGGCCAACAGTGCAATGTTAATTGATACATCTTCTGATAGTGGGAGTGAGACTGAGTGCGAGGTCGAGAATGAATTACCTTTTAACCAATCTGAAGATGTTTGTTGTGTAAACGATATTTTAAGCTTTGACAGTTGTGAGCGATGTCACCAATTTCATGCAGACGGAAAATTAGAATGTTGACACACAGTGCCATTCTCCACTGAGAGTGCAAATGCAGCATTAGCCTCCAGAGGCAATTTGGTGTTCCACAATGCACTGGTCAATGAAATACCATGCCAATGTTTACTTGACAGTGGAAGCACTCTTATCGGTCTTAGAAAGGAATTTGTGAATCCAAATGATTATACAGGAGACTCAGTGAAATGCCGAACCTTTTCGGGTAATATCGAAATTTACCCGTTGGCAAGAGCCCGTATAAACACTCCTTTCCTTTCTGGTACTTTTACATGTGCTATTTTAGATAACCCTTGTACTGATTTAATTTTGGGATGCTTACCCCATTTGAAGCATTGCACTAACAAAGAAATAGCTGCATGGAAAAAATTAAATGCAGCAAATGCAACAACCAGAGCAGATACTATTAAACACCAAGACACACTACAGGAGGAAAGACTACTGTTGCTATCACCAACTGGGACGGATGATACCACCAGACAGAAGTTTATAGACCAGCACAAAGCTGATCCGAGTGTGTCTCCGTATCTAAAACTGTTAAAAGAAAAAGCTAAAGTAACAAAAAACGCATCATGGTTCTTTAGGCTTAATAATGGGATTCTTACTCGTTATTATACAACCAACAACCATGAGATTCAGCAAACGGTGTTACCTGTACAACACCGCCAAACTGTGCTAAAGATTGCACACGAGTCACCGTTTGCTGGTCACCTTGCATACGACAAAACCAGGGCCAGAATTCAGGCTCATTTTTACTGGCCGGGTTTTTGTAATGACATAAAATTATTCTGTCGTTCATGTAATGTCTGTCAACAACTAGTACGTAAGGGTAAACATCCTACAGCTGAAGTACAACCTTCAACACTGGCCTCTAGACAATTCGAGAGTGTGGCGGTGGATATTGTTGGACCCCTGAACCAGGTGTCCAGCAAAGGAAATCGCTTTATCTTAACGCTAGTAGATCTATGTTCAAGGTGGGTTGAGGCGGTAGCTTTAAAATACATCACCTCCAAAGATATTGCCAATGTATTTTTACATTTGTTCTCACGATTCGGATTTCCACGTACCATCTTATCCGACCGTGGAACCCAATTCATATCGGCTGCAACGCAAGCCCTTACAAAAATGTTAGGAATTAAACAGCATTTTACAACAGCTTATCATCCAGCCAGCAATGGAATCGTAGAGAAGATTAACGGAGACCTAAAACATATGCTGGCTAAGGTGACAGCAGAAAACCCATCTGATTGGGATACACTGTTGCCAACAGTGCTGTTCGCCTATCGGGAGATTCCCCATTCAAGCACGGGTTTCTCACCTTTTGAGTTAGTATATGGGGCTAACCCACCTGGACCCCTAACAATTTACCATCAGTTAGTAACTAATGCGATTGAAATTCCAACCCCTAAAACACCTTATGAGATGGTAACAGAAAAACGCGATTAAATTATGAAATCGTGTATGATAGCCAAGGCAGCTTTGGAGAGGAAGGGTCAAATCTACCGCCAATACGCAAATAGAGGTGCTAGGACTATTAATCTTGAACTAGATCAAGACATACTGCTTTTACTTCCAGACAAACGTAATTTATTATTGACCTCATGGCAAGGGCCATTCAAAGTGGTACGAAAAATTTCAGATGTCGATTATGAAATATCGATAAACGGACACTTAAAGATATTTCATATCAACATGTTGAAACCCTACTTTTCACGACAAGAGACAGAACTGGAGACAGACGAACATAATGCACCCACACCTATTGATGAGACGACAGACATACATAACGCAACTACACTAGTTAGCGAGACTGGCAAGGACGACGATATGCATACACTTAGTGAGCATACAGAAAACGCACTTAGCACCACCACCGTACTGAATCAGGTAGACGACGACGGGATGGAACTACCTGTTCCAATTGTAGACAAGACTGCGACATTAGATTGTATACGGTTAGAACCGGGACTAACAGAAGAGCAACGACGACAGACATTAGAATTAGTGACGGAGTATAAGGACATATTTTCCGACATTCCAGGTAGGACGGACAGGATCGAGCACTCCATCCTTCTTTCGGACTCTAAGCCTATCAAATGCAGGCCCCCCTCTGCCGTGCGTCCACCTTGACGAGGTAGAGGGGCTTGAGCGTTCCAATGACCCCAAGAGCTATGCCGACGGTAGCACAGCTACTGGTAGGGTCACCCATGTCGGACAGGTCAAGGGAGAGGGACCAGACGAAGTGACGCACAAACCTGCTGCCTTGTAGGTAGACTGGGGACAGTCAAAGGCTAGGGAAAGCATCCCGAACAAATGCTTGTCGAAATCGGATGTACTGAGCCACAGGCTTGACAAAGAAGTGCAACGTAACTTTATCATTTCATGATGCCACAGATGAAAGTTAATCGATATGGTGCTAATCCCGTGAAGTCCCATCAGGCGGTGATAGTGCCGGGCCCCCTGATTCGAGGGGGTCCACCCATGACTACTGGTGGTCACCTTCCCCTGTGCTGTGGAGTCAAGGCACAGAGGAGTAGGTTAAGAGCTATTGACCAAACACCCCGGACACTCAACATACTACAATGGAATGCAGAAGGAGTTTATAACAAGAAAGCCTCCCTAACACAGCGTCTTCATAAAGATAGAATAGATGTGGCATGCATTCAAGAGACACACCTCAACGCCAATCGCACATTTTCAGTCGAGGGATATCAGGCCACACGTTTCGACCGCGAAGGACATAAACGAGGAGTTGTAATACTTACACGAAATACAATACCTTGTAGCGAAGTATCTGTGATCTCTGACAACCAAACGGAAATTATAGGTGTTGATATAATGATAAAGGACGTGAAAATAAGAATTTACAATCTATATAGCCCGGCAGATAAGGATCTTACACTCTCAAACATGGAAATAACTGACACAAATTGCATTGTTGTCGGAGACTTTAATAGCCGTTCAGAAAGATGGGGATACCCAGATACTGACAAAAGAGGAGATGAAGTGGAGGACTGGGAAATAGACTCAAATCTCCATCTACTTAACAAAGCGGATGACACACCGAGCTTCTACTCCAGAAGATGGATTACCACTTCTACTCCAGACTTAGCTTTCTGCACAGGAGACATCCTCCACAAAATCGATCGCCATGTGCTGGACCAATTAGCAGGTAGTGACCACAGACCAATCAAGCTTGTAATAAATATGGAGTATGTTCCACAGGAGCAAAAGCCTTTGCCCCGTTGGAATTACAAACGAGCAGATTGGGACAGATTTGCCATACTAACAGACAAATATTGTGAAAACGTAAATACACGATATGGCAACATGAAGCAAATGGTGGAAAGTCTAAACAGAGCAATAATACAGGCAGCCACTGAGTCTATTCCAAGAGGAGCAAGGAAAAATTACAAACCATACTGGACTGAAGAACTACAATATTTGGAGGACAAAGTTGAAGATGCTAGGAAGACCGCAGAGAGAGAACAAACAACTGAAGCGAACATCTCTCTCAAAGCCATCTCAGCAAAATATAAAAGAACAGTAAATCAAACAACAAGAGATTGTTGGAGGAAAAAAACAGAAAACCTGAATTTTGACAGGGATGGAAACAAACTATGGAAACTAGTGAAAGCCATGAACAATGAAGGACCTAGAAACAAACAAATAACAATTAAACAAGGAAATTCCTTGCTTACAGGAAAAAAGGCTGCAAATGCACTAATGGAACACTATGCAAATGCAAACCACATTGATATTACAGCCGAACAGAAGAAAGCAATCAAAGATAAACAGATGCATCATACATATACAGAGACAGCAGCAGAATATATGATGGCAAATCTAACAATGGAAGAAATGGAACAGGCAATGAATACCCTAAAAAAGAAGACATCACCAGGAAAGGATGGAATCACAAATGAAATGCTAATAGGACTAGGCACTAAGGCAAAAAAGAAACTACTAGCAGTCCTAAATTACAGCTGGAAGAGGGGAATAGTCCCACAGGCATGGAAGGAAGCTATACTAATACCAGTCCCAAAGAAAGGAAAAGACCTGGAAGAACCAAATGGCTATCGACCTATCAGTCTTCTTAGCTGTGTAGGAAAATTAATGGAACGCATTATCAATGGCAGGCTAACATGGCATCTGGAAGAAAACCAACTCTTAACACCTCACCAAGCAGGATTCAGAAAGTACAGATCTACTGAAGATCAAATAACCTATATAGCTCAGGAAATAGAGGATGCCTTCCAAGAGAAAAAGCACACACTAGCAGTCTGGATAGATTTAGAAAAAGCATTTGATAAAGTATGGAAGGAAGGACTGAAAGTAAAACTGCAAAAAATGCATGTTTGCGGGAAAATGTACAAATGGATCAGCCACTACCTTGAGAACAGAACTGCCAGGACAAAAGTACAAGGACAAACCAGCAAAATGATGCTGTTGGAGCAAGGTGTCCCCCAAGGAGGAGTTCTTTCACCAACATTATTCCTAGCATATATAAACGACATCACGGAAAATTTTCCAGCCAGAGTACACACATCATCCTTTGCAGATGACCTAGCCATATGGACATCTGAAGAATATATTAGTACAGCTAACAGCAGAATACAGCAAGCCCTATTAGCGCTAGAGGACTGGTCAAAATCATGGCTAGTGAAGATAAGTGAGGAGAAAACAACATGCACAGTGTTCTCCCTCTCAACTAAAACTCAGCAACCTAAGCTGGTATTGAATGGAAAAATATTGCGCCATGAAGAAAATCCAAACTATCTAGGAGTCACCTTTGATCGTCGCCTGACATGGAAGACACAGGTTGAGAAAAATCGAACAAGAGCAAGGCAAAGAATGGCAATCATGAAAAAGCTTGCTGGTACAACATGGGGAGCAGATGAGAAAGTTCTCAAGAAGTTATATACTGGGCGGGTGAGGCCAGAACTGGAATATGGCATTGCAGCTTGGGCAACAGCAGCTAAGTCAAACTTTAACAAAATAAGTAGAGTCCAAAATCAAGGAATGCGAATCATAACTGGAAGCCTGAAGACAACACCTATTAATGAATTAGAAAAGATCACTTGTTTACAACCAATGCAGGATAGAAGAGATAGCAGAGCCCAGCAACAAGCAGAAAAATTTAGAAGATTGACAGACCACCCTATGTACAACAGATTTAATGGTTTTGGAAAGGGAAGACTGAAGCGTAGCAACTTTGTAGAAACTGCAAAACGAAGGATTAGGGCAGATCCTATTCTTAACATATCAACAGTCAAGCCCATACACAATGCACACAAGTTCCCAGCTTGGAGACAGCAGCAACTGCCTGAGATGATAGAAAACATTCCTGGTATTGAGAAAAAGAACACTCAGCATGAAACCGAAAGAAGAGAAATAACCCTAAACTACATAAAAGAACATTACCCAAGCAGGAATTGGACCCATGCATATACAGATGGATCAGCCAAAAATTCAATAGAGAATGGAGGAGGAGGAATTCTCCTAAATTTAAAAAATGGAGCGAAAAAAACACATTCACTGGCAACTGGAAAATTTTCAAGTAACTTCAAAGCGGAGGTAGAGGCTCTGAAAACTGCAGCAGAAATGCTCCTGATGGAGGAAAATAAAGAGAAGCAAATAGCTATCTTCACAGATGCAAAGTCAGCTGTCTCAATACTGAAGAGCAATAACAGCACAGAACTAACTGACCTAAGAGCAGCACTCCATGGTCTATGCCAGAAATCCAAAAAAGTTGTAATACAGTGGATCCCATCACATTGCAGTATACCTGGAAACGAAGAGGCTGACAGACTGGCAAAAGAGGGCGGACGACTACCACAGCCTGACATAGACATAACCTATAATGAGGCAAAGAGGTTGATAAAAAGCACTTATAGAACCAAATGGGAATCAGAGCATCCAGGCCATCAGAAGGATGATGCATATTACAAACTCGACAGAAGAGAACAAGTAGCAATCTTCAGACTCCGCACAGGACACAACAGGCTGAAATACCACTTGTTCAATAAACTAAAGATAGGAGATACCGATGAATGTAATTGTAGAACTGGAAAAATGACAGCAAAACATTTGCTGCAGGATTGCCCAACGTATGCAGAACAGAGAAAGATATTTTGGCCCACACCTGCTTCATTTGAGGACAAGCTCTATGGAGATATCAACAAGCTAAAGTTGACCGCAGATTACTTTAACTATATACAGGTTGACATTTAAAGGTGCATGAAGACCCAGAGGCATGAAATGGAATATTGCTTGGATAGCAAATCCATTACGTGGAAAGTCCAAATCAAAAGCCCATTGTGTGGGCTTCATAAAAGGTGGAAAAGTGTCCTAGTGGCACGAAATGGAATATTGCTTGGATAGCAAACCCATTACATGGAAAGTCCGAATCGAAAGCACACTCTGTGGGCTTCATAAAAGGTGGAAAAAGTGTCCTAGTGGCACGAAATGGAATATTGCTTGGATAGCAAATCCATTATGTGGAAAGTCCGAATCGAAAGCTCACTGTGTGGATGTCATCTGCAGACTGCATACTTCTGGTTTCCGGGAGAACAGCCTATGGTGAATGGAAGGCCCAATATACGGAAGTGAGGCTAAGCAGCCATGTGCAGGACGTGACGATTCCTTGGGTGAGCCCAGTACCAGAGCGCTGTGTGTTGGCTCTGCAAGTATGGAAGCCTCCTTGGATGGCGGGGAATGCCCATGGTCTGCCCCTGCCTTCCCTTGAGGGCTGACCAGGATGTCTTTGGCTGTTCTATATGGGCCAGCTGGGATGGGGGATAACACCACAACAGTGAGAGCCAAACGTCCTAAGAAACCCCCGGGAAGGTTAACCCGGTCAACAAATGCCCGCAGAAGTCGGATGTGTCGGCCTAACGGCGCAAGAACGCAGCTCTGCTGTGGACAGGCACAACGCAATCACGTCCGAAAAAAAACTCCGGATGAACGAAGAAGAAGAAGAAGAAATGCAGGCCGTACTCTATCCCACTTAGCTACAGAGAAAGTCTAAATAAGGAAATTCTTAATTTAGAAGCTAGTGGAATCATCCAGAAATCTACATCTGAGTACTCCTTTCCAATCGTCTTGGTGAAGAAAAAAGACTCCACAATTCGTCTCTGTGTGGACTATAGAAAACTCAACAATGTCACAAAGATCGACGCAGAACCAATTCCTTCCTGCGAAGATCTTATTCTTGATATGTCCACCTCCAAAATCTTCTCTAAATTAGACCTTACTAAGGGATATTGGCAGGTCCCTATGCAGACTCAATCCATCCATCTTACTGCATTCTCAACACCTTTAGGTCTTTACGAGTGGCGGTTTCTTCCTTTCGGACTTCGTAACGCTCCTGCCACTTTCGTACGCCTAACTAGCGATTTACTACATGGAGTGACGAATACGGTGAATATAGATGATATTTGTGTCCATACAGATGACTGGACAACACACTTACTGAAACTCCGACATGTCTTCGATAGGTTACGACTCTTCGGTCTCACTGTCAAACCTAGCAAAGTTGAACTGGGCCTACAAGAGATTGATTTTTTGGGCCATGTCATTTCACAAGGACAACTCAAAACTGACAATAGAATTGTTACTAAAATTATGAACCTGACCATGCCTACAACAAACAATCAGGTCAGGAGCCTTTTGGGTTTAGTAAATTATTATAGTAAGTTCATACGGAACTTAGCCGAAATCACGAGTGTATTTTCTAATGTTTTGAAAGCATCGGTAAAATTAGATGTCAAAGATGCATTATTAATTTCTGCATTGTCAAAATTGAAACTCCTATTTAGTAATGTACCAATTCTGCGTTTGCCTAATCCTAGGCTCGTTTATTATCTTAGGACAGATGCCAGCACGATCTCCATTGCTGGAGTACTAGGCCAGTTTTACGATGGCATCTTCCATCCAATTTGCTACGTGAGCCGCAAGATCACACCTGCTGAGTCCAGATATTCCATATCAGAGTTGGAAGCCCTAAGTGTCATCTATTCAGTAAGGAAGTTACATCGATTTCTAGCGGGTAATCACTTCGTCGTACAGACCGACAACTCCCCAATCACGGTCATACAAAGTGGGGTGCATCGCAATGACCGCATCTACATGTGGTCGTTAATCTTACAAAATTATACTTTTAGTATAGAGCATATTAAGGGTAGGGACAACATTCTTGCTGATACCCTTAGTCGACCATCTGAGGTAGAAATACCTGATAATCCACATGAAATGTAGTCTAAGATAATGTAATTTGGTACACTTAAAATATCCTGTGTAAAATATCCTATGTAATACATAGACATCATGATCAGGACTGTGTGCTAATAACAGTGAATCACCATGTGTCCATAGACAGCAGAATAAGAACTGTGCTCCAAGAACAAGTGAATCACCGTGTGTACATAGACAGCTCGTTACTTACTATGCTCCATTTGTGTTCCGGTGAATCACCTGTGTTAATCATGGAAGAACAGTGTCAGAACAATGCGTAAATAACAGACACGAATATAAATGTCTACGACACCAGCGGACTCTACGAGTGGAAAAATACCCATAAGACACTAGTATGACTGTGTAGTCTATTTAATATACCCAGGACAAGTGTGTAACTGTGAACTGTGCCAACAAAATCAATTTCTGAACTTTATGGCAACCACTAACCTGAGGTAGTTAAATACCATGTATATACATTTAGCTATTGTGATATGTATTATAACATGTTTTTAATACAGTGATAATTATAGTTAGATTAGTTACTTTAATATAGATTTAGAATAGAATTAGGGAATATGATAGATTTTTTTTGTAGTTTAGATAAATCACTAATTTACCCACTTACTTAGGATAGTAACTTTAAATTTAATAATAGCTAATTAAAGACGAGGATAAAAAAAGTTAAGATAGGAACAGTACCAGTTAGTTCATTTCATTTCACTTTATTTATTCCATCTTGATGAACACTTTAACAACCTCATCATTTAGGATTAAAAGTAGTTTATACCTTATAGGATTATACATTTGAACATACATCATTTACACCATGTATAGTAAAATTATCAATCATATTTTTTCATTTAGACATTAAAACATTCTCCTTTTTAAATAACCCATTATTTATAATTTTGTTACATTTCACATTACTCATTTCAGAAAGGTACATAACTCATCTCACATCATTTTCATTTTTTTAGTTAGTTAGATTACTTCCCTTAAATTAGGTTAATTTTGTGCAACAAATTAGAATATATATATTTATAGAATTAGTATTAGTATTTCAGTAGAATGGAGTGTTTAGTATTATCAGGGTACAAACTATCAACCCTATTTCATCCATGTAAATATTTTGTAAATACATGACTCGTGCAGTAAGTTACGCACAGTCATTAAGCTCAACTCTTTTCAAACTGAGCCAAACTTGTACAGTGTCACTTCAAGGTTTTTAAATAATTGGGAGAATAAAAGATGTGTGACAGAAGTGTAAAAGTGAGAGAAAATGGAAAATATAGAATGGAGAGTGAAGACAACCAGCGGATTTTTTCTGCCGCTCAACGCGACTTTTATTATTTGTCTGCGTCAAGCGTTTGCTTTCAGTGTTGAAATATGCTGTCTCGAATGTGTGTAGTTTTGTGTTAGCCATAATTACATTAGACCTTAGGGAAAGTATTTTAAGTCTCATAAGACGGAAGACGTCAAGCCGAAGACATTCTTCAACAGGTGTGTTCACTTGAGGACTTAGAACCTGGCGAGGAGTGGGTGCAAGTGCCAACAGACTTCTGCACATCCTTTTCAGTTTGCATCCAACTAGATAGAAAATGCAGACAAGAAAATCCGGCTGCTGTGGAGGCTGAAGTACAAGCGTTGATTTTCAAGAATTTGCTAGACAGTGACGCGGTCATCTACACAGATGGGTCGGTCGTCCGACATGTGAGAAGCTCATGGGCCTTTACAGCTCGGGCCGGAGGGAGAATTGTGAAGGAGGACTCTGGTGCTTTCACTGAAACCACAAGTAGCCTGACCATGGAAGTCATGGCAGTAAGTAAAGCAATAACATGGCTCGAGACACAGACATTCACTAGGGCTTGTTTCCTTAGCGACTCAATGAACATGATCAAGAGGATAGAGGAGGGGTCGATCCGAAGAGAATGGTTGCTGCCTCTGGAGCGGTCTCGACTGGCAAAGATTAGTTTCATCTTCGTGCCAGGGCATGCGGGAGTACAAGGAAATGAGCGGGCTGACAAGCTCGCAGGTGAGGCTACTGTGGAGGGCGGACGCGCCATGGACCAGGCTGACATTCTGAATGCTCTACGAGAAGTGAGACTTTTGCAAGAACCAAGTGATGACTGTGAATCTACAACAATGGCCAGACTGCGAGAGCAGCAAATTAAAAGAGGGGTGGCCAAACAAGAACACTACGCAGGAAGCCAAAGAAGATTGATAAACCAACACAGAACTGGCGTCGTTAGCCGCTACACGCTGCGGGATTTGCTGAGGAGGGGATCCGAGCACTTATGGACTGAATGGTCCGATGTGCAACGAGGATGATCTGTCGACTAAATAACTAACTAACTAACTAAGACGGAAACGTAGTCACGAATTAGTGTTATACACTTATTTGTGGCCACATTTAACCGGATTATGGCACTTGAAAACTGACTTACATACAAATTATAGACAGACACACATGTTAGAAGATTAATTACGTTATTAGTTACATCTAAACACGCAAACAACCAGGAAAACAAACATGTAAAGTGCATATATTTTTTGGAACAAGGGGAGATAACTCCGGGTCAGGGGACACAGTAGACAGCGAAACACTAACTTAACAGTGAAAGATAACTTTACACGCGGAAGCGAGATAGGTAAAGCCTGTCGCACACAGCTTGTGCAAGGGTTGTTTAATATTATATGGGGGACATGAAGGGTACAAGGAATTCGTGTGTTGATCCTAAGAAAGTCAACTTTGTATGGGTAGTGAGTTAATTTGCTATTTGAGGGCAGGTCTTATAAGGCAATGGTCCGGTTCAGACAAACCTCTAATAAATATAATATTGCGATGGAGAAGAGGGCTCACGCCAACCAGACAAGTTTGTGGCGATCACCAGTAGCCAAGTAAAGTAATACTACATTGTGAAAATAGTCAGTAGAGGTCTATTGACTTACCCAGAACCAAGTTATCAGTAGTCTTTGACAAAAATTAGACACACTAATTTTTAGAAACCTCTTGCGTCACAACCATGAGTCAAAGTTTGTAACGCAACACAGGAGAGGAGGGTGTATGTCAAAGACTAGAATACATAGGAGGGAAGACCACCCTGAATGAGTGGTCTACCTCAAGTAGATTAGAGGTAACCCAGTGCCCCAACAAGAAGGCAGGGTAGGTGTAGGGAGTAGATAGGGAGGAGAACTATCAACAGTTCTCTCATGAGACACGTAAGTGTCAACCAGAGGGTAAGCACTCTGGTCACGGTGTAATCACCTCAACGTGATAGACACCAAGAACTTGGAATAGAACTCAAGAGTAGGCTTACTACTCTAAGCGTGTGGAATGATGTAGCACGCAAAAGCCGAAGTGCGCATGAAGACCCTCCGCGTGCTGTGTAATCAGGACGCGGAGGATTGGCAGACAGGGGACGGACTTCGTAGCGGACACATCGCTTAGAGTCGATGCGTCCTTCTTTAAGTGAATAGATAGATTTAGCAGTAGGGCTAGGGACGACTAGTGATAGGAAGTTCTGTGTATTCATGTGTGATTCATTAGAGACAGTTTTGTGCATTTATGTATTGTAAGAGCCAGTGGCAATAAAATGTGTAATCAATTCCTCTCGTACGACTGACAAATCTTTTTGTGTGGTGCGAGAAAAGTTTATCCCTGAATGCCTGTAGCATCGCTTGATGACAAAAGATGTGTGTAAGCGGGGCATGGTTGATACAGGCATTGATAATGCACATTGGAAGCAAGTCGCCGCTGAACGTGTTGCATGGAGGGCAACTATCAGAAATTGAATAAAGACAAAGGAGAAGATGATTGCAGATAAGCACACACAGAGCGTGAGAGACGTAAGATGGTGCATGATGATGGAAATGACCATGTTTTCACAGGCATCCCCTGTGGACGAACATTTACAGCACGAATTGGCCTTATCAGCCACATTCGCCACCGCCATTGTGGTTATTATGCCTTTTTGAAGCACAATGTACCAAATTATCGTATGTCAAGACGGAAAGGTGCCAATGCATACCGCCACTAAAAGCGTAGTGATGTAGGTAATTCATGAATTGTATTACGTAACCTGATCAGGGTTAGCTGAAGCCATGGTGCAGATGGTGGTTGAAGTTTAAGAGCAGCCGACAGATAGTTGTAGGTTATGGTCTCCCATTTCACGACGTTAGGCAAAGGAACTCTCTCTTTGGAGACAATGGCTACGGCCATCGACCATTATTGTCACTACTAAGAAGGAAATAAATGGCAAACTACCAATCATGTTTCGTCATAAACTGATTAGAGAAATTAGACGTGGACAGTCAATATTTTTGACTGTATACGTTTAAATAAACTGTCTACTTTTACAAACACTAACGAAATAAACTGGAGAACTTGATGACAACTGGCAAGACTGAGGGAAAAAAAAACAAAAACAAGGGGAATATAGAAAAGTAAATATCTGAATTGCTTGGCCACGTGGCATGGTCGAGACAAGAACACAGAGCTGATCCACGACTCTGGTGATTGCGTGAGATTGCGAAACATGACCGCCCACGCTTATCGGCATGGCACATGATGATGACTATGTCAGTTAGAATTAGAGAAAGAAGGCCACTCCTAACAATTTCTGACCTGTTTTTTCTCGCGTCTAATTTGTAGTCGAAATCTATTCCTTATTTATTCAAATGGCGTCATTCAAAACTTTATCTACAGCGCGTCTTGTAATATTTCACAGAAGATTAACCAAAGAAATCATTCTGTGCATACTTAGTTGCTTCATTTTTGCATCACGAATGCCTGTATTACTATAAATCTCACTTCACCCCACCAACACCGCCCGTTACAAAGAGGTGACTGTAAACCCCAGAAAAATTAGCTCGCCTTAATCTCTGTAACGTGAAATATATGTGTTGGTCTTGAGGCATTGTAAAATATTCTTAAGTGTCGGTTAGGACAGATTTACAGCGGGAATGCCCGAGTGCAAACGACAAATACGATGTTTTATGTTAATTTATTGATAGTGCAGGAGTCGAAAAGTGCCAATAACGAAGCTAAGCTGCATTTATGTCATTCTTTGACTGAATTCAAGGCTTCACCGAAGGGGCATAAATGAGGCACAGTGGAAACCCAAGTATATTTATTACGTCTCCATTTCTTTATTCTGGGACTAATTTTTCATGCGCATACAGGAAATGGCGGAATACCCAGTCTGCGCTCTCTATCATTCAAGAAGTATTTATGGGTGCGGAAAAGTATCTTTTTGTGATAAATCTCCACGTGGCTTCTCTTCAGCTGTGGGTGGTCATTTGAAAATAGTGTTATAGTAGCGGCCAATGTTTAGCTACAGAAGGAGGTTTCAGTTATGTTGTGGATGCTGAAGTCGGCTTCCAGATAATGTTCAGGTGCAGCACGTTGATTGATGGTCCGGCTGATTGACTAGAATCGACGCCATAACAATCGGGACCCACCCAGGTGTGTTCGGCAGATGTCTTAAGTGAAAGAATGATGTCTGCTCCCGGCAGCGCACTATAGTATGTCCACATTTGTTTGCCTTCATTCACGATCAATTATTTTGAAAACTGTCTGTTGCATCGTTACGAAATTTTTCCAGCCGTCTTATATTTACCCCCACCCAAGGAATATGTCTTTGATAGGTCCAAAAACAACTTAAATCATTGAAAGCGGCAACATTCCTCTGATGTTTTGCTGAACAACTAGTGATTTCTTGCTAACAAAGTTATTTTTACGGTAATGGGAGACCTGCAATTTCTGATGACACACAAAGGCGTATCCGGATTCGTATGGGAGTGGGTGCAATGAAAAAACTAGCTTAAAATCGACAGGGTCGGCTGCATTGCACCGGGTTTTTATCCCATATGGCGCAGTTTCTTTCCGCAGCGCGGAAAGCGTCGCACAAAGCACGAACTCCGTAGCTCCAGCGACGACCCTCGAAAAAATGCACTCGTGAAATGAAGGACGCGGCCCGGAATCGAACATACAACCTTCGGAGCCCGAGTCAGACGGCTTGACCACTTCACCACGGAGAATCCCGAGAGGGGTGCAATGTGTAATATTAGTAAAGACAGAGAATTTACAGAGGCACGGGGTAAATAATTTGTAAATTAACAGGAAAGTAGAAGGAATATATTTCTTACCTTATTTTTCATTTCCTTCTTGTTTCTTCAGCTGATGCTGATGCTGTAATGTTTAGGGCCTGCAATTCGTCTGAATAGTTGGAGCAAAATATCTCAGTAAGTGTGTACGTAGATTAAGGTCTGCGATCTGGACGATTCCAGTAGGTTGATGATTGCTCTCGGTTGCATAAAATTCAATCCATCCTTTCTCCAATAGTCCTCTTCCTCTTTCAACACATGGTCCTGACGTTTTTTCCAGTAACTTTTATCAATATTTAATAGCGCGGACAGACAGACAGATAGACAGAAAGGTAGGTAGATAGGTAGGTAGGTAGGTAGGCAGAAAGGTATGTGGGTGAGTGGGTGGTTGGATGGCTGGCTGGCATTGGGTCGGTCGGTGGGTCGGTGGTTTGGTGGGTCGGTCGGCCAGATAGATAGATAGGTAAATTAGATAGATAGATAGATAGATCGATAGATAGATAGATTGATCGATCGATAGATAGATAGATAGATAGATAGATAGATAGATAGATAGATAGATAGATAGATAGATAGATAGATATATAGATAGATAGATAGATAGATAGATAGATAGATAGATAGATAGATAGATAGATAGATAGATAGATAGATAGATAGATAGATCGATCGATCGATCCCCGCCAGGAGCCGGGCCGAGCCAGCTAGTTTATTTATATAACCACGTTTCATGAAAGAAGCCACAGTTTGACGACACCTCCGAACTATAACACTCAGTCTGTGCAAAAACGAAAGACCGCCAGACATTTTTAAAAATCGCGCTAATGTGTCTTGCTGGCGCTGTAATACTCTTAAAATGATGGCATTAATGGCGGGGCAGAAAAATATATACAGCATATAGACAAACATTGAAATCTGCTGTACAATCTCCATAACAAAAATGTTTTTGTTGGGTGGACATAATGATAAGGTTATATACTAAATCTCATCATTTTCCCTCAGTTGGTTACTGAGATATTGAATTTTATATTGAGGCAACAAAAAACAAACAAACACACTATAACTGCGCACGCGCGCGCGCGCGCACACACACACAACACACACACATGCATATAATATAGCAAGCCCTTTGCAGAACGTTTCTCTCATGACAGCATGCCGAACAATTAGTATTTTTTTGTTGCTCTCACTGGCTTTAAACTCAAACGTAATCCATACAAGCTACTTCTAATAGCACTGGACTGTATTTTGCGTGCGGATTAGCTTTCCCTGTTACCAGTGTCCCTCGCCCTCAAACGCACCCACTCCCACTTCAGAGGTACAGAGGAACCTCGGTTTTCGCCGATTATCCGCCCGAAAACAATCGGCGAAACCTGAAACCGATGAAAACCGAGGCAATTATTTCCATATGAATCAATGCAAATCCAATTAATTCGTTTTAGACACTCCGAAATACATACCAAAACCACAATTTACAGAGAATAAATATACTTTTTAATACTAAAATAAAATAAAAAAATTAATATAAAATGTATATAAAAGACTATTGTAAAGAATAAATAAACATTTAACATGGCATTTACCTTTCTGAAGACTCTTCTTGGCGTATGGAAGACGGCGATGAGGGGGAGAGAGGTGCAGATATTATTGTTGGGAAGGGAAAACCCCCCTCCATAAGGACCTTGGGTATCAAGGCAATATCTGGGGTCTATTCCTTTCTTGGTCTTCTTGTCTTTTGTATGCCAGTGCGCCTCTTGAATTTTTCAAACCATCCTCCGCTGGCCTTAAAATCACTAAGTACACTAGCACTCATCCCAAGCATTTTCTTAAAGAGGTCGACATACAACAGTCTGGGCTTTTCACATATGATTGCCTCCGAAGCAGAATCGCCATCTACTGTTTTTTTTTTTTTTTTTTTTTTTTTTTTTGTGATTTATCCAAATTAATAATAACAGTTCGACATCTTTAATTGCTTGCGATCGTTTTTGTTTTTTTCATTTTTTGTTTTTCGTTAGCACATTTAAACCTGTCTCTACATTAACTCCTTTGTTGCTTCCTTGTTCGCCACAATGGAACTGTCACCGTCCTAGATCTCTAGGGGAATGAAACTCGGGCTCATACAGGCAACAAACTCCGTTCATATGCAATCTAACACCATTTATTATTATTATGTTACAGTAAGCTGGCGAAGAGAGTTTTCGCAAGCCAGCAATCTGCAAGTTGCGCATCACAGGAGTTTACAATAAACATGATTATCACAACAACTCTATCAGCTATCTAACATATGCATAAGACCCCTAAATACACTTGGGTCTAAACTATCAAGTCCCCCTTACGGTAAGCCCTGTTGCTTCCTCGATGTCCAGTCCGTGTCTGCCTTTCCACACGTGTCGCAATCCGACACGGGTGGTAACTCTCTCCGAGTTTCTCGTGGACCCCGCAATCGGCGGGCCCCATCGGTGTCCACGGGGCTGTGGACACACTGACCGGTCCTTCGAGAAGGCTCTGGATTATTCGAGCCTTCGAGTGACTCGGTTCTTTCCCTTTAGCTGGAGTTCTATCCCTTCTCTAGTTTCTCTTACTTTTATGTTGGTACCGCCCTTATGTGAGGCTGTGACAGGAGTCCCCCTCCCCCCTGCTCTGATGGGTCATTATATGGTAATTAGTTCTGTACTAATTCTGTCACAGGATCACATAAAGTCGGTGTTCGTAGTTTGGTGGATAGTAACTTGGCGACCTACATATCTGCATCAACAACTCATGTATTCTCCCATACAGCACTTCAAGATGATTGCTGAAGAAGTCTCTCTCTTCTATGTTCTTAAACATGCTTATCTGACCGAAGTTCCGTGACGTTTCCAGTTGTTTTTACAACCGCGCCCTTCTCAAGTACCCATATGATACCAAGATATAAAACTCTGTGTAAGAGAGTTTTAACAAGACAAATGTCTTGGCTTATTTAAGTACACTTGCAAATCTTGTCCTGCGTGTGTATTTCGATACATTTTTACTTCCGTATGTTGTATATTGCTGAATATGTAGTTATGCTGTTGTTTTATCACATCTGACTACGTGTGTTCGTGTTGGCTTGTTAGTGTATTGACTGATATGTTGCTGTTTCTAATAAAGTGACTGTATTTTAATTGTTAGTGTTCAGTTTTTGAGTTTGTATAAAGTGTGTGCTCACTGTGTGGTTTAACTCCAAGCGTCACGAGTTGGGATATCCTTTGTCATGAATTACCCAATCTGTGTAATGCATGATCGGGGCATTCCAAACAGTGGCGCTTAGATGTAGTGTATTCAATACTAAACATGCATCAACAATTGAGACAGGTCATACATTTTTACATGAAAGACGCAGACAAATTAAAATAAATACGTTTTGCGTACAATTTGTCCGCTCAGTATATCGCTCTCTCATTTAATTCATTCACTCTGTCATTCATACATCTTTCATACAAAATAGTATTTTGTTAAAATATACAAATAAAGTTGAGGTAAGTCTTACTGCCCTTAGAAAAAACGGATTAGGCGATATGTTCCCTTTAAGGTAACAAGTAGTTTTTGTATTTGTAATCAAAAAATGGTTTATAACTTAAATAAAAAAATTGTATAGGTCGAATATTTCACCTATGAGTGAAAATGCTTGTAATATATTATGGTAGAAAATATACAAGTTACATGTTGACATATTTTATATATATAATCAAATACAAGTGTAATACATATTAACTAATAGTAAATTAATTAACTCCAACGACGATGTGTGTGTTGTCCTCCTGTTGTCCGTGTGTCGTGCCATCAATGTTAACAGTTCATATCGCTGTCTCTTGCATGTTGTAATAGACGTAGTTCCATTCCGGTTGTTTGCGAAGGTTCTTTGCAATAGTGAGTATGCAGTGTTCTTAATCTTTACACGATGACTGTCAGTTCACTGGTTGAAATCACTTCACAGATATTATATATATCGCTTGGATTGTTTTTAAAGCCTTGGCAATTGGTAATATGGCTTAATGCAATATAGGGTTCTCAAAGTTTCATGTTCGTGAGTGTTATCAGTAGATTATTCATTTGGGCGTTGATACTTCTGGATGAAAGTTCTATAGTGGGTGTAGAGGTACACTGTTCTATGGTAGGTGTAGCGGTACACTGTTCTATGCAACAGACTAAAATATCACAGCTTATTATATGGCGAATCATTAATGTGCCTAGTGTTAGTCTGCTGGTGCATTAGTTTGCCGTGATAATATGTCAGCAATAATATTATCAGTACCATTGATGTGGCGGATTTCAAAGTCGAAATCCTGAAGAAGAAGACACCATCTTGCCAATCGATGGTTCTTTGGAACACCTTGTTTAAGTACCAGCAGTGGCGAATTATCGGTTAAAACAACAAAATGCGAACCTAAGAGGAACTTAGATAAACGACGCATACAAAAAAGTAGACTTAATGCCTCCAACTCAACTGTGGAGTAATGGATTTCTGCCTTTTTCAGCTTCCGGCTGACATAGAGTATTGGGTGTCTTACGCCTTGATATTCCTGCATCAGGCATCCTCCAATTGCGATAGCACTCGAATCTGTGGTCCGAATAAAAGGTATATCTATGTTTGGTAATCTTAATACGGGTGGGTTAGAAAAAATTGATTTCAATTTGCACATTACATCCTCTAAGCGGATACTCTTACAAAATTTTTTCTGGATGATCTTTTGTCAACAGATTAGAAAAAACTGATGTGAGTTCCGCCCAGTTTGGTATAAACTTGGCATAATAGTTTATGAGACCCAGCAGGCTTCTAACCTGTTTCTTTGTATTTGGAACTTCTAGGTTGAGAATTTTTGATACGATTCTATCATCTGTCAATAGTTTGCCTTCGGAAATCCTATGACCTAGGCAGTCTATCTCTTTATAGCCTATTTCAACCTTGGAAGGTTTGATAGTAAGTCCAAAAAGAAGGATTTGATTAAAGACTTGTTGGAGTGTAAGCAAGTGAGAAGTCATGTCTGAAGAATGGATACATATATCATCAATGTATGATTGCACGTCCTTGATGCCGTGAAATAACAGTCTAGTTAACCTGACGAATGTGGCGGGAGCGTTTTTGAGACCAAACGGAAGATATCTCCATTCATACAGCCAAGTGGTGTAGCGAATGCTGTTATATGCCTTGAAGAGGGAGATAGTGGTACTTGCCAGTAACCTTTAGCTAAATCAAGCTTAGAAAATAAGGATGATTGAGACATATTCAAAATGAGGTCTTCACAGCTGTTCATTGGCTCAGCATCTGTCGTGGTTATAGTATTTAATTTTCTGTAATCTATGCATAGACGAATGGTTTTGTCCTTCTTTTTCACCAGAACAATTGGCGAAGAGTACTGGGACACAGATTTCTGTATTATTTTATTTTTTTCTAAGTCCAAAATTTCTTTATCTAAATTTGCCCTATAATGTAAAGGAATTGAATATGGTCTACATTTGATAGGTGTTAGATCTGTCAACACAATTGAATGTGTTATTTTGTCAGTCTGTCCAGGTTTGTTTGAGAAGATAGTTTTATAGTCGTTAAGAAGAGACAAAATGTCTTGTCGCTGCTGTTGTGTCAAAGTGTCAGAGATTTGTATGTCCTTCATCGTACTGTCGTCGTTCATAATTGGTACTGGAATTTCCGTATTGTCTACGTCCGTCTGATTTATTACTGACGCTACTGTTTGTAAATTGTCTTCAATGTCATTGTCGTCGTCGTCGAGAATAATAGTTGCTAATGTGTCGTTAAATTGGTCGTAGTTGTCGTTATCCCATATTGTCGGTACTGTGAATATGTTTTCGTCGTCTTCGTCGTCACAAGAATGGGTCGTTAATGATGCTTCGTTTAGATCTTCGTTTGTCGAGGTGTCATTCAGTCGGGTAATTGTCGTTTCGTTTTCGTTGTCCTTCTTGTCAGTCTGGTTATTGTCATCTGTTATCTGCGTCTGCTTGTTCGTGTCACTGTCATTTCTAGAATAGTACTGTTTTAACATATTTACATGGAATATTTTCAACTTTCCATTCAAAGAAATTTCGTAGTCAACTTCCGAAATTCTTCTTACAACTTTAAATGGTCCCTGCCAAGAGGTTGATAGTAAATCTCTCTTGTCAGGTAGTAATAGTAAAATATCTTGATTTGGTTGTAATACAATCGTTTTTGCCCCTTTGTTGGCGTACTGACTGTACCTAAAACCTTTCTCCTGTAATGATGCTCTGGCCAGTATACAGGATCTAATGATTTTGTATCTGGTGTCAGTGACCAAAGAATAGGTGGAGACTGGTAATTGGGTGTTTACGGGTTGTGATATTATATCTTTGTAAATAGTGAGAGGTCCTCTTGGGTTCGCTCCATATATCAATTCAAACGGAGAGAACCCCGTGCTTGATTGTGGGACTTCTCTGTATGCGAACAGCACCGTTGGGAGAAGTATATCCCAATCGGCTGGATTTTCAGCTGTCACTTTGGATAACATATGTTTTAGGTCCCCATTCAATTTTTCGCAAATTCCATTTGCGGCCGGTCGATAGGGACTTGTAAAACATTGTTTTATGCCTAGTAACTTAGTTACCGATTGGGTGGCATTAGATATGAATTGCGTTCCTCTATCTGATATTATCTTCTCCGGAAAGCCAAAACGGGAGAATATCTGTAATAATACGTCCGTTACATCCTTAGAGGAGATAGATTTTAATGGAATCATTTCTGCCCACCTTGAACACAGATCAACAAGTGTAAAAATGTATCTATTTCCTTTGTTTGAGATGTGGTTCAAAGGCCCCACTAAATCAATCGCCACGATTTGAAATGGTCTCGAGGCAGTTGTGGTTGATTGAATTTCTGCCGTAGGGTTTTTATCTTTCTTAATTAGTTTTTGACAGATATCACATGATTTACAATGGGTTTTTATGTCTTGGCAAAATTTAGGCCAATAAAATTGGCTCAGTACTCTGGCCCTGGTTTTTTCATAACCCATATGACCTCCGAAAGGTGAGTCATGGACTATATGTAGCACTTTCTCACGATGTGACTGAGGTAGAACCACTTGCTGTATCGTGGTTTGATCTCTGGTATATATTCTAGATAGAATATTATTATTTAGTCTAAATGTCCAAGAAGCGTTTTTCGTCAATTTTGGCTTTAATCCTACTAGTCGAAAGTATTGCGAAAGGGTTGGATCTGCTTTTTGTTCTTCTATAAACTCGGTGGTGGTAATATTGGGTGAAATGATTTGTAGCGACTCCTGAAGTTGGTCGTTGTGAGTTTTGTGTGTCATTTGTCTTGTCACTATATTAGCGTATTGTGTATGTTGTTGCACATTTACAGGCTCAATATTTTGTGGATCGATGGTGTCCTCAGTTCGAGTTGTTGATTTGATGGTGTCATTGAAAGATTCAACCGCCCCTGTGTTCTGCACCTCTGTGAATTTGTTTCGAATTCCGTCATCGGTTGTCTCCCTTGTGCTTTTGGCAGTTTGAGACAAGCACGCGTGGTTTTTCATTTTGGAACCACTGTTTAGTTTTTGGATACAGTTTTTCTGTTCCCATTCTCTGATTTCTTGTTCAGAGCAAGATCTTATGTTGGGAAGATTCCCAAGGATGATTTCAGCGGCAGGTTTTTCTAATACTGCGCGCATAGCACTTGTCCTGATATAAAAGGTGTCCGAATTTCGGCAAGTGCTAGGGGGTATCTTTCGATAGTGCCTGCGAATGTGCGACACGTTACGTATTTGTGTGTGTAGTCTTTGTCATTAACTAATGTTCTCTTAATTCCACAAAGAGTCGCTCCGGAATCGCGTATTAATGTACATTGTTTGTTATTAACAAAACCTGTTGCAAACTTTAACTTGCCTGTTGATGTTAAGGCTGCGTTGGCCATTTCGTTAGACACTGGGATTGTGTGGCCGCATAACAAAGTTGTATCGAGCTGAAATTTTCTGCAGGTGTTACATGTGTTATCAGTGATGGTGTTAATGATTTCTACTGCGTTACCTAACTCACTCACACTTTCATTCTGGATGTCGCATTCGTTCTGTTGTTCAGTTTCTTCATCTGAAGATGTGTCTATTAATGCGGCATTGGCTTGCTTCATCATCTTTCGCCCTTCACAGCGTCCTGAATAATGCCCATAACTCGAACAAAAATAACATTTAACCGCTCTCTGATATGCGTTCCTTTTGTTCTTTTGGTTTTTTTACTACCATTTGGAGATGATGTGGATAATTCGGTGATTTGTCACACATCGAGTACTGTTCGTGTGTCAGATGACAATACTGACACATGACTGGTTTTGTGAACTTAGAGCGTTGTTTGAACCTATTTTCATTTGGTTTTGAATATTTGGTGTTTGTAACCGCTGCTGTTTCATTTTGGCTCATATTTAACTGAAAAATATCGCGATTAGCTGTGAAATATGCGCTCCCCTTATTTTCGATTTCTTGGATAGTTTTACAATCCATTTGCCTTAAAAATTTAGAAATAGGTGTTGGTATTGTGCTAATAATTTTATCAATTATAATTAGCTCCTTCAGTTTATCATGGTTGTTATTTGTTTTTGCTGAGGTTATCCATTTTGTACAAATATCTTGGACTGTAGACACGTAGTCTATGAAAGTTTGGTTAGGTAATGGGGCTAATTTTGAGAACTGTAGTTGATAGCCTGCTGTATCTAGTGAAAAATGTTGGAGTATTCTTTGTTTTAAATAGTCATAATCTTTCCTCATGTCTTGTGGAACTGTCTCTATCACTTTTAAGGGCTCTAATGCTAAATTTCTCATCAGAATAAATGACCAGTCGACTTTTGCGACCTTATGGTAAGTCATCAAACACTCGAAGTTCTCTAAGTATGCGCTTATTGATTCTCCTGAACAAAACGGCTTGACAAGGCCTTTATATTTGTTGTATTTTTGTTCATCTTCTTTACTTCTAATTTTGTTTACTGACATTTCTAAGTTGGAGTCAATTTCCATTTGTTTCAGTTTTATCTGTGTTTCTGCGTTTAATTGGGCTTGCTTGGTTGCAGCTTCGAGCTCCATTTGTATCTTCTTCTCTTGAGCTTGCAGTTGCATCTGCATCTTTTTCTCTTCTATTTCTGCTTGCATCTTTTTCTCTTCTCTTTCCGCTTGCATCTTTTTCTCTTCTCTTTCCGCTTGCATCTTTTTCTCTTCCCTTTCCATTGCTCTGTCTTCTCGTGCAATATTTTCTGAATGTGTCTTTTGTGCCCATTTTGAAAGTTTTTCGTCAGTATATCCTAACCTAATTCCTGATTCAATGCACTGTTCTAATGTTGACATCTTGTATTTTAGTTATTGTTCACTTTATTGAAATTAAATCCCTTTGAAATTAGTCTGGGTGTACAAAAGTTGGTTATCCCCCTTAATGTTTACATTCAAATTTACACGAGCAGGTTTACTTGGTTATGAGATTAGCATATATATATATATAAATCAATACAATGAAAAATGTTACATCAATGAATCATGGATGAGTATCGCTTAGGGATATAATGAGCATGAAATGACACTCATCTTATTTTTCCTGGTTTCTCGAATGTAGTCTTGTTTGGTTTTCCTGTTTTCTCGCCACTGCTGGAGGACAGGTTACATACACACGGTATTTCGCGGAACAATCTGATGTTGGAATTAAAAAAAATTAGTAACTGTCAATGTAATTGTCACAGTCATGTCAATGTCAAATTTCATAAACATCATCATAATTTCAAATATCAAATATTTTTGTAGAGGGACTACAATAGCTCATTCACAGATGATACGATGATAGCTGCAAAGTTTTTGACTTTGTCATGTATGATATATATATTTTACTTGGCAAAACCAAGAGCTGTCTGGAAAGTAAAGCTTGTGCTTGCCAAAACCGGCTTGGCCCCCAAATAGCCTGTCACCGTCCTAGATCTCTAGGGGGATGAAACTCGGGCTCATACAGGCAACAAACTCCGTTCATATGCAATCTAACATCATTTATTATTATTATGTTACAGTAAGCTGGCGAAGAGAGTTTTCGCAAGCCAGCAATCTGCAAGTTGCGCATCACAGGAGTTTACAATAAACATGATTATCACAACAACTCTATCAGCTATCTAACATATGCATAAGACCCCTAAATACACTTGGGTCTAAACTATCAAGTCCCCCTTAAGGTAAGCCCTGTTGCTTCCTCGATGTCCAGTCCGTGTCTGCCTTTCCACACGTGTCGCAATCCGACACGGGTGTTAACTCTCTCCGAGTTTCTCGTGGACCCCGCAATCGGCGGGCCCCATCGGTGTCCACGGGGCTGTGGACACACTGACCGGTCCTTCGAGAAGGCTCTGGATTATTCGAGCCTTCGAGTGACTCGGTTCTTTCCCTTTAGCTGGAGTTCTATCCCTTCTCTAGTTTCTCTTACTTTTATGTTGGTACCGCCCTTATGTGAGGCTGTGACAGGAACTTATCGCGAATGGCGACTTCCCGTACACATGGCCGATTTCAGCAATCTTAATGCTCCTCTCGTATTTTTCAATGATTACCTTCTTCAGCTCGATCATGTAACGAGAAACAACACGAAACTGAGCAGAAGATCTCGTGGATCCCTTTGTTTCGCAACATTATCCCACGTGGGCATGCCGACGAAATCCGAGGCAATCGACGAAAACCGAGACACAATTTTCGCAGAAAATATCCACAAAAAGCGAACACTGTAGTTACAATTTACGTCTCTAAGACAAGGACCAGAAGTCAATATTTTAGTCCAACCGACCGATGTAGGAGTTGAACCCGCTGACCCAGCGTCAGCACACTAGATGTTTAAGAACAAGCGCTCCTTTCCACTCTTCTATGTTGACCTCCGAACAGTTATTGGCCATTTCTCCCGCCTCATGCAGCCTTATAACCGAGGTTTTTGTGATGCCATGTGACTGTCTCCCTGCGTGTCGACACCTGACTTAACTTCCAAGGACCATACCTTCCATTGCTGCTCTTTCTAAACCACGGTGACGGTTAATATGCCAACGTATTTTAGTTTCCTACATCGATACCATTTACGAGCCAGTTTTGTTCCATGTTAAGATCTTTTAAAATTATAAACCAAAATCAGTATTTACAATATGAGTAAAATGAAGAAAGCATGCCCAAGAAGAAAATGGATTGGCGACATCAACGACATTGTTGCCACTTCATAAAGCTGTCGTTTCTATTCTATCATAAGAAAACTAAATGAAGAACCAATCCACTAAGCAAACATACTGATTCCCGCCCATAACCTGACCAATGACGTCATTTGGCTTATCTCCACTTAATGCATATTATCTGGGACGTTCCCTTTTCACGCGCTGTGTCTTTTGTCTTCCGGTCGCGCCTAGATCCGAAAACGGCTGTTGCAAGTTATTGCAATTTATCTCCACATGATACGACTGCTTGTCTCCAGCTATTATTATATTATCTCTTATTATACTCTATTTCATCAGGGTTATGACAGGGAATTAGAGTTGATCTGATAACGTGCTCAACTACATAAGGGTTTCCCGAGTCTGGGATAGTTCATCGACGCAATAGAAAACTAGAAGTTCTACTTTCGTTACACTAGACAAAATAAACATGAAACAATATTGGCATGTTGGGATTTAAACCTGCCGCCTCCAAATGCCTGGCTGGAGGAACAAGTGTACTTCGATTTCCGACTAACAACATCTGTCCTTAACTTGTAAACTTGAGGATCCATATCAGTGAATATACTTCTCATGTTAGTTCAAATGTCTCGGTCGTGCAGATACAACTGTCAGCGTGTTACTCTTCAACAATCTGGCATATATAAAGTCGGTCATTTATACTTTGTCAAATCTCAGTGTCCCCAAGATAGGTATTCTAAAAGCCAGATCACCAGTTCTCTCTCTCTCTCTCTCTCTCTCTCTCTCTCTCTCACTCTCTCTGTCTCTCTCTGTCTCTCTCTGTGTCTTTGTCTCTCTCTGTCTCTGTCTCTGTCTCTGTCTCTGTCTCTGTCTCTCTCTCTCTCTCTCTCTCTCTCTCTCTCTCTCTCTCTCTCTCTCTCTCTCGCTTCTTTCCGATTCGAATTCTAATCTCTGGGTACATTCCAGGTAGGAAAGATTCAAACGAGTTTACGGCATTTCTCTTATATGTACACGGGAAATGATTGTCATTCAATGCTCTCATATGTACACGAGAAATTATTGTCATTCAATGCTCTCATGTGTACACGAGAAACTATTGTCATTCAATGCTCTCATGTGTACAAGGAAAATAAGAGATATATCTTTCGATTGTTTCGTTTTTACTTCTTCTACCCTTGGGAATAGAGATAACATTCTATCTAATTTAATCCTTCCTATTCTATATCGGGGTGAAGAGACACTGATCATCATCATCACCACCAACACCATCATCATCATCGTCGTCACGATCACCACCATCATCAGCATCATTATCATCACGTCAATCATCATCATTACCATCATCGTCATCACTACAATCATCATCATAAAGATGACCACCACCACCTTCATCATCATCATCCTCATCACCATCTCCTCCTTCGCCCTTCTTATTCATCTCCTTCTCCTCCACATACTATGAATCAACTACACCCTATCTCTCTCAATAAGGGGGCTGCGTGGTCTCGGGGTATGGTGTCCGCCTCGAGTGCTAGAGGTCCCGGGTTCAAGCCCCGTGAGGACCATGATTTTTTTTCACGTGGACTTTTAGGACTTCTAGTAATAAAATGTCCCCTGGTCTCTGGGTAGTGAGATCGGACGCCCATGTGTATTGTTGCGTACGTAAAAAAAATCCCTTGGCATTTGGAAATCTAAAAAGAGTAACCTAACGGCGCTGCCCGGGCAAAATTTCGAGTTATAAATCTACCCAAAGTATTTCAGGATCCTCGCCGGTGCTTCAGAGTTCGTGCACTGAGCTGAGTTTCTCCAGACTCAGGTTTGAGTTAGAAGGAGAACGGAGCACCCGTGTGCCGTGATGTTGATCCATCGACTAAACTAAACTATCTCTCTCATAAAAATCTGCCTCAGAAATGTCAACAACACTCGTGATGAGAGAATCAAACCCCAGACTCCGGGAAGGTTAACCCAGTCAACAAATCCCCGCAGAAGTCGGATGTGTCGGCCTAACGGCGCAAGGACGCAGCTCTGCTGTAAATAGGCACAACGCAATCACGCCCGAAAAAAAACCCCAAAAAACCCCGGATGAACGCAGCAGAAGAAGAAGAAACCCCAGACTCCCACACCAAGAAGCAAGTTTACAACATCCCCCATCAAGAAATTCTCACACATGTACTCCAATGCCGGCTCCGTGGCGAAGGTTTTTTACGGACGCAGTTCGTAATCCCCGCATACCGCGTTCGAAACACTGCTGCGGGTGATTTGGCAGCAGACCGCCATGCGTTGGATTTTGTTTTAAATAAAATTGTATGGGTCTTGGTTGTTCAGAAAGCAACGGCAAACTACTGAACATAAACTTGCCAAGAGACTTGCAAACGACGTCCTGTAAAGGATATGCATCTAACTTAACTGAATGTCCCCAAAATAACCTCGCTGTAAACAGACATGATGACCCGCACGTAGGCAAACATCTGAAGAGGCAGCAACATGTTGTGATAAAGCCTTGTCGCACTCTCGGTACAAGAAACAACATGCTCAACCATACTCCCCAATGTCAGTCATAAATGAAGGAGAACTTTCGAGGGTTACTATCTTGAAAGACTTGTTTTGTCGCCGAGATAAACATTCACCCGCGCTTTTACCCGACGTGATACGAGCTTTTAACTGTGTCTCAACACGAGCATGAGAGATAGCTAGCTGTCATCTATTGATGATTACAACAGACTCGTAAAGTCAACATCAAACAAAATGTTAATTGTTTGTCGCTATCTGGCCAACGCGAGTGCAGAGCTGGTATGCGGCGTGTCGTGAACGCAGTTTTATCTTCAGTTTTGACAGGCGGTCATGATGAATGGTCATCAAATGACACAGATACAGACGTGTGATATCGATGCAATGCTCGCCTGGAGGATGATGCAGATGTCGGCAGAAGTATAGTGCAGGCGATATGAAAATATCATAGATAATTGGGGACTCCAGTGGCGCTGTCTGATAACAGCGACCCAGCTATGCTTTCTTTTTTAAAACAATGGACTTGAAAATGTTTACTTTGTCAAGACTTGTTTGTGTACGTCTATTACTGAAATGCTCTTTGTTTACCTGTCACATTGGGGCTGCGTGGTCTCGAGGTATAGTGTCCGCCTCGAGTGCTGGAGGTCCCGGGTTCATGCCCCGGTGATTCCCCTGGTCTCTGGGTAGTGAGATCGGACGCCCGTGTGTATTGTTGCGCACGTAAAAAATCCCTTGACAGTTGGGAATCGAAAAAGAGTAGCCTAACGACGCTGCCCGGGCAAAATTTCGAGTTAAAAATCTACCCGAAGTATTTCAGGATTCTCGCCGGTGCTACGGAGTTCGTGAAGTGAGCTGAGTTTCTCCAGACTTAGGTTTGAGTTAGGAGGAGAACGGAGCTCTTATGGGTTGCACCCGTGTGCCGTGATGTTGATCCATCGACTAAACTAACTAACTATTGCCACGACTTTCTTGTAAATTTGCAGTCTGGACTGTGCTAATCGAAATTGTCTGTTACCGATGATGTAAAGCAGTGGTACTCAACCGGTGGGGAATCCCCCCCCCCCCCAGGGGGGAATTTTAGGGTTTCCAGGGGGGGGGATGAAGATCCTTTCAAGATCGCGTTAATACAAGAACCGATTACTTATATTGTTTTTCTCTTCATACTTTACAGTTAAAACAATATAAAATGACACAAAGTAGTGCAGCTTTACATAACAGAGTTACGACACATACAGAACGTTGCGGCGGTTAGCCTTCATCAGCAAACAAACACATTCACAAACACAACATACAGTCAAGGAGAACTCCTGTGACTACATTAGAAGGTGATGACAGGACGAGAGGAACAAATGCATGGAAAAATGGAAGCAATGAAGAGAAAATGAGAGTTGACAAAATGTTAATTGAAAAGAATGTTAGTGGAAGAAAATGTTTAATAGAAAAACTGTTTATGGAGAAAAAAAACTGTATACTCACCTCACGTACGGACCTTTGAATGACTACGGAAAACTTGGGTGTATTTGTATAGCGGTGCTGGATGTTACGGTACAGTGAGCACATAGAAAGAAGGGGGCGGGGTAGGAGGCGTGTAAAATTGACCACGACCCCATTGTGTTGTTGGTCTGGGTGGATTGGTGTGCATGAACACGCCTACTTACATAGACACACTTCAACAGACAAAATGCTAGTGTATGTGGACATGCAAGAAGAGAGAGAGGGAGAGAGAGAGAGAGAGAGAGAGAGAGAGAGAGAGAAGAGCGAGAGAGAGACAGACAGAGAGAGACAGAGAGATGAAAAGTGCCTGCGACCTACCACATGGGGTATATTGTAACCTACGAAATAGTCAGTATGGTTGCTAGTCATACAACGCGCTACAGGAGCCCCTCGCCCAGTCCTAGAGTTGTTGGGGTTGTGTAAGATCCAACCACTGGCAATGCACGTGAAGAAGGTTTGCACAGAGAAGCCAGATGTAAGAGGAGAGAGAGAGGGAGAGAGAGAGTGAGAGAGAGAGCGCGAAAGGGGGGAGAGAGGGGGAGAGAGAGGGAGAGAGAGGGAGAAGAGAGAGGGGGAGAGGGAGGGAGAGAGAGAGAGGGAGAGAGATAGAGAGAAAGGGAGAGAGAGAGGGGGAGAGGAAGAGAGAGAGGGAGAGAGAGTAGAGCGAGAGAGAGACAGACAGAGAGAGACAGAGAGAGAGAGAGGGAGAGCGAGAGAGAGAGACACAGACAGAGAGAGAGAGACAGAGAGAGACAGAGAGAGGAAAAGTGCCTGCGACCTACCACCTGGGGTATATTGTAACCTACGAAATAGTCAGTATGGTTGCTAGTCATACAACGCGCTACAGGATCCCCTCGCCCAGTCCTAGAGTTGTTGGGGTGGTGTAAGATCCAACCACTGGCAATGCACGTGAAGAAGGTATGCACAGAGAAGCCAGATGTAAGAGGAGAGAGAGAGGGAGAGAGAGAGTGAGAGAGAGAGCGCGAAAGGGGGGAGAGAGGGGGAGAGAGAGGGAGAGAGAGGAGAAGAGAGAGGGGGAGAGGGAGGGAGAGAGAGGGAAGGAGAGAGAGATAGAGGGAGAGAGATAGAGAGAAAGGGAGAGAGAGGGGAGAGGAAGAGAGAGAGAGGGAGAGAGAGGGAGAGAGAGGGAGGGAGAGAGGGGGGAGAGAGAGAGGGAGAGAGTGAGGGAGGGTGAGAGCGAGAGAGGGGGAGGGCAAGAGAGAGATCAAGGGAGGGAGAGAGAGCGCGAGAGGGAGTGAGAGAGGGAGAGAGAGAGCGAGAGAGAGGGAGTGAGAGAGGAGGAGAGAGAGCGAGAGAGGGGAGAGCGAGAGAGAGAGAGGGAGAGAGCGAGAGGGTGAAAGAGAGAGAGGGAGAGAGCGAGAGGGAGAGAGCGAGAGAGAGAGAGAAAGAGAGAGAGAGAGAGAGGAAAAGTGCCTGTGATATACCACATGAGGCGTGTGGGGCGTGTCGGTCTACGTGTACGACGTTTCCCTCGTACTGTACCCTATGAAATAGTCAGTATGGTTGATTATTACACAGCACACTTCATGAGCCTCTCGCCCAGTGTTTGAGTTGTTAGGGCTGTGTGAGATACAACCACTGGTACTACAGGTGAAGTGGGTGGACATAGAGAAGCAAGATGTAAGGAGAGAGAGAGAGAGAGAGAGAGAGAGAGAGAGAAAGAGAGAGAGAGATAGAGAGAGGAGAAGTGCCAGTGATATACCACATGAGGCATGTGGGGCGCGTCAGTCTACATGTACGACGTTTCCCTCGTACTGTACCCTATGAAATAGTCAGTATGGTTGATTGTTACAAAGCACACTTCAGGAGCCACTCGTCCAGTGTACGAGTTGATGGGGCTGTGTGAGATCCAACCACTGGTAATACAAGTGAAGTAGGTAGGCACAGAGAAGCAAGATGTAAGGAGGGAGAGAGAGAGAGAGAGAGAGAGAGAGAGAGAGAGAGAGAGAGAGAGAGAGAGAGAGAGGAAAACTGCATGCGATATACCGCATGGGGAATGCGGAGTGGGTAGGTCTACAAATGCGAGGCTTCACTCCTACTGTTCTCTATGGAATAGAGGCAGTAAGGTTAATTGCTATACCACGAATTTGAGGATCAAATCTTCCAGTGGTTGTGTTAAAATCAGACCACCGGCAATATAGTTGGAATATGTGGGTACAGAGAAGCCTGAGAGAGAGAGAGAGAGAGAGAGAGAGAGAGAGAGAGAGAGAGAGAGAGAGGAAAAGTGCCTACGACACGCCCCTGATGTATGTGGGGTCGGTCGGTCTACAAATACGAGGCTTCACTCATACTGTTCCCTATGAATTCGGGGCAGTAAGGTTGATTGTTATACAACGTATTTGAGGATCAAATCATCCAGTGGTAGATTTAAAATCAGATCCCTGGCAATATAGTTGGAATATGTAGGCACAGAGAAGAAAGATGGAAGAGAGAGAGAGAGAGAGAGAGAGAGAGAGAGAGAGAGAGAGAGAGAGAGGAAAAGTGCCTACGACACGCCCCTGATGTATGCGGGGTCGGTCGGTCTACAAATACGAGGCTTCACTCATACTGTTCCCTATGGATTCGGGGCAGTAAGGTTGATTGTTATACAACGTATTTGAGGATCAAATCACTCAGTGGTTGTGTTAAAATCAGACCACCGGCAATATAGTTGGGACACGTAGGCACAGAGAAGTGAGATGGAAGAGAGAGAGAGAGAGAGAGAGAGAGAGAGAGAGAGGACAAGAGATAGAGATTGGAGAAGTGCCTACGGCACGCCACCGGATGTGTATGGGGTCGATCGGTCTACATATACGAGGCTTCACTCATACTGTACCCTATGAAATAGAGCCAGCAAGGTTGATTTTTATACAACGTATATGAGGATCAACCCCCCCCCCCCCCCAGTGGTTGTGTTATTGAGGCTGTGTAACATCAGATCACCAGCAATATAGTTGGAATAGGTAGACACCGAGAAGCAAGATGGAAGAGAGAGAGAGAGAGAGAGAGAGAGAGAGAGAAAGAGAGAGAGAGAGAGTTTGGAAAAGAGCCTACGACACGCCACACATGGCATAGGTAGGCACAGAGAAGCACTATTGTTGAGAGAGAATGAGCGAGAGAGAGAGAGAGATTGAGAGAGATCGAGAGAGAGAGAGATCGAGAGAGAGAGAGATCGGAAAAGAGCCTACGACACGCCACACATGACTATATGTAGGCACAGAGAAGCACGATTGTTGAGAGAGAATGAGAGAGAGAGAGAGAGAGATTGAGAGAGACAGAGATTGCAAAAGAGCTTACGACACGCCACACATGGCATAGGTAGGCGCAGAGAAGCACGATCGTTGAGATTGAATGAGAGAGAGATTTTGCGAGAGAGAAATAGAGAGAGAGGGGGCAGAGAGAGATTGGAAAAGAACCTATGACACGCCACACATGGCATAGGTAGGCACAGAGAAGCACGATTGTTGAGAGAGAATGAGAGAGAGAGAGAGAGAGAGAGAGAGAGAGAGAGATTGAGACCGAGAAAGAGAGAAAGAGAGAGTGAAGATTGGAACAGAGCCTACGACCCGTCACCCATGGCATAGGTAAGCACAGAGAAGCACGGTTGTTGAGGGAGAATGAGAGAGAGAGATTGAGAGAGAGAGAGAGAGATTGAGAGAGATAGATTGGAAAACAGTCGCTCTCTCTCTCCCTCTCTCACTCCCTCTCGCGCTCTCTCTCCCTCCCTTGATCTCTCTCTTGCCCTCCCCCTCTCTCGCTCTCACCCTCCCTCACTCTCTCCCTCTCTCTCTCCCCCTCTCTCCCTCCCTCTCTCTCCCTCTCTCTCCCTCTCTCTCTCTTCCTCTCCCCTCTCTCTCCCTTTCTCTCTATCTCTCTCCCTCTATCTCTCTCTCCTTCCCTCTCTCTCCCTCCCTCTCCCCCTCTCTCTTCTCCTCTCTCTCCCTCTCTCTCCCCCTCTCTCCCCCCTTTCGCGCTCTCTCTCTCACTCTCTCTCCCTCTCTCTCTCCTCTTACATCTGGCTTCTCTGTGCATACCTTCTTCACGTGCATTGCCAGTGGTTGGATCTTACACAACCCCAACAACTCTAGGACTGGGCGAGGGGATCCTGTAGCGCGTTGTATGACTAGCAACCATACTGACTATTTCGTAGGTTACAATATACCCCATGTGGTAGGTCGCAGGCACTTTTCCTCTCTCTGTCTCTCTCTGTCTGTGTCTCTCTCTCTCGCTCTCCTCTCTCTCTCTGTCTCTCTCTGTCTCTCTCTCGCTCTCCTCTCTCTCCCTCTCTCTCTTCCTCTCCCCCTCTCTCTCCCTTTCTCTCTATCTCTCTCCCTCTCTCTCTCTCCCTCCCTCTCCCCCTCTCTCTTCTCCCTCTCTCTCCCTCTCTCTCCCCCCTCTCTCCCCCTTTCGCGCTCTCTCTCTCACTCTCTCTCTCCCTCTCTCTCTCCTCTTACATCTGGCTTCTCTGTCTCTCTCTGTCTCTCTCTCTCTGTCTGTGTCTCTCTCTCTCGCTCTCCTCTCTCTCTCTGTCTCTCTCTGTCTCTCTCTCGCTCTCCTCTCTCTCCCTCTCTCTCTTCCTCTCCCCCTCTCTCTCCCTTTCTCTCTATCTCTCTCCCTCTCTCTCTCTCCCTCCCTCTCCCCCTCTCTCTTCTCCCTCTCTCTCCCCCTCTCTCCCCCCTTTCGCGCTCTCTCTCACTCTCTCTCTCCCTCTCTCTCTCCTCTTACATCTGGCTTCTCTGTGCAAACCTTCTTCACGTGCATTGCCAGTGGTTGGATCTTACACAACCCCAACAACTCTAGGACTGGGCGAGGGGCTCCTGTAGCGCGTTGTATGACTAGCAACCATACTGACTATTTCGTAGGTTACAATATACCCCATGTGGTAGGTCGCAGGCACTTTTCATCTCTCTGTCTCTCTCTGTCTGTCTCTCTCTCTCGCTCTTCTCTCTCTCTCTCTCTCTCTCTCTCTCTCTCTCTCTCTCTCTCTCTCTCTCCCTCTCTCTCTTCTTGCATGTCCACATACACTAGCATTTTGTCTGTTGAAGTGTGTCTATGTAAGTAGGCGTGTTCATGCACACCAATCCACCCAGACCAACAACACAATGGGGTCGTGGTCAATTTTACACGCCTCCTACCCCGCCCCCTTCTTTCTATGTGCTCACTGTACCGTAACATCCAGCACCGCTATACAAATACACCCAAGTTTTCCGTAGTCATTCAAAGGTCCGTACGTGAGGTGAGTATACAGTTTTTTTTCTCCATAAACAGTTTTTCTATTAAACATTTTCTTCCACTAACATTCTTTTCAATTAACATTTTGTCAACTCTCATTTTCTCTTCATTGCTTCCATTTTTCCATGCATTTGTTCCTCTCGTCCTGTCATCACCTTCTAATGTAGTCACAGGAGTTCTCCTTGACTGTATGTTGTGTTTGTGAATGTGTTTGTTTGCTGATGAAGGCTAACCGCCGCAACGTTCTGTATGTGTCGTAACTCTGTTATGTAAAGCTGCACTACTTTGTGTCATTTTATATTGTTTAAACTTTCACAGCTTTACCACAGTTCCACCAAATTTTATGCATACTTTACAGTTAAGTACGTCTCATCCTTCTAAAATGCATTTTATAAAGTCAGTAGACCCACAAATCATGTTTTATGTGGATGTCTAGACTTGTTTTAGTATGTGCTATTAAATTTACCTTACATTTTTACGTATACTGTATAGGGGTGGGGGGATTTTTTAGATAGGTAATATGAAAGGGGGGGGGGGATGACGTTATGAATAAATGGTGAAGGGGGGCACGGGCCAAAAAAGGTTGAGAACCACTGATGTAAAGCTTTTATCCTGCCAAATGTATTTAATTTAATATCGACACATCTACCTATTAACCAACCAATCTACCTACCTAGCTACCTAAATACCTACCTACATAAATACCTACCTGCCTAAATACCTGCCTGCCTAAATACCTACCTACTGTGTTTCCCCGAAAATAAGACCCACCTCTATAATAAGCCCTAGCAAGATTTTTCAGGATGCTTGTAATATAAGACCTACCCCTAAAATAAGACCTAGGTAAGATCGTCAGATAGAATGAGAGACTTGTTGCCGAATGACCAGTCGGGGTACAGACGCTTCGGGTGCGCACTTGATTTGGAAAGTTATGACGATGTTCCAGAAGATGATGGCATGACTGTATTTGAATAAATGTAGAATTTTGTACATGAATAAATGTAGATTTTTGTATCTGAAGAAAAAAAAAGACACCTCTCGAAAATAAGCCCCAGTGCATGTTGTTAAGCTAAAATTAATATAAGACCCGGTCTTATTTTCGGGGAAACACGGTACCTACCAACCTACCTACCAAAATACCTACTTACCGAAGTACATACCTACCTTCTTTAAAAAGTTGCATATCCTTTACAGGGCGTAGTAGTCAACATTATAATGTTTTTGTTGCTGTTGTGATCTCTTGGCAAGTTTACGTTCAGTAGTTTGACATTGCTTTCTGAACGACCGGCACCCATACAATTTTGTAAAAAACAACAACAACACAGTCGGTATGCTACCAAATCGCGCGCAGCACACCCCCCCCCCCCATGCACACACACATCTCCCCGCCATCTCACATATCCCGCACCTACCCACACACAAATTCTGCACCTACCCACACACAAATTCCGCACCCACCCACATAATCTCCCGTCTCCCCCAGCCCACTCACAGATCCCGAGCCCACCCATACAAACATCCCCCACCATCCATCTCCTAACCTACACACACTCACCCACCCACATATCCTCTACCCATCCACACATCCTCCACTCACCCATCCCGCAACCAAACATCCCTTAACCACACACCCTTACCAATATACAATCACCCACCCACTAGCCCCCCCCCCCAGCCACACATCCCTTAACCACAAACCCCTACCCATATACACACACATCCCCACCCCCACACACATCTCCCCATCCATACACACATCCCTCACACACATCCCCACCCACCAAGACATCCACCATTCACAAACACACACCTCCCATCCACGCAAACCCAACCCACACACACACACATAAGAAGAAGAAGAAGAAGAAGAAGAAGAAGAAGAAGAAGAAGAAGAAGAAGAAGAAGAAGAAGAAGAAGAAGAAGAAGAAGAAGAAGAAGCAGGAAGCAGAAGAAGAAGAAGAAGAAGAAGAAGAAGAAGAAGAAGAAGAAGAAGAAGAAGAAGAAGAAGAAGAAGAAGAAG
>OY992880.1:128040483-128050483 GCA_963921405.1 Cepaea hortensis | reverse complement strand
CCGGCAACAGAAGCAGCTGTGGCTACAAACTTGTGGACAATGAAGAAAGGAACCGGGACATTGTATGGATTGGTTGGTTGGTCGTTTGGTCAGTCTGTCATTTGGTTGGTTGGTCGTTTGGTCAGTTTGTCATTTGGTTGTTTGGTCGTTTGGTCAATCTGTCATTTGGTTGGTTGGTCGTTTGATCAGTCTGTCATTTGGTTTGTTGGTGGTTTGGTCAGTCTCTCATTTGATAGGCAGGTTGGTTGATAGCCCCGGCAGTCTGTAGTTTGGTTGATTGATTGGTTGATAGATAGATAGATAGATAGACAGACAGACAGACAGACAGACAGACAGACAGACAGACAGATAGATAGATAGATAGATAGATAGATAGATAGATAGATGGATGGATGGATGGATGGATAGATAGATAGATAGATAGATAGATAGATAGATAGATAGATAGATAGATAGATAGATAGATAGATAGATAGATAGATAGATGGGCGGGCGGGCGGACGAACGGACGAACGGACGAACAGACGGACGGACGGACAGACAGACAGACAGACAGACAGACAGATAGGTAGATAGAACGATCGATCGATCGAACGAACGAACGAACGAACAAACTTTATTTTCAAAGAGTTAAGAATTGGGCACGCAGGCCCGTCTAACATTTAAGATGTCTAAGATAGATAGATAGATAGATAGATATATATAGATAGATAGATAGATAGATAAAGAGACAGACAGACGGACAGACAGACAGACAGACAGACAGACAGACAGACAGACAGACAGATAATCCTGTGCTGTGGTCTGCAGACCCAACTTTACCCCGTGCCGCATCGATTTGTTTCAACAGTTATTTCCCCTTCACCACAGCAACGGTCAGATTTTCCCTGTAGTTCCCTACAAACAATCCGGCATTGAAGAGAGATGCCTCTGATCATCTAGGCGTCTGTAGAGGATCCATCCTGGTGAAATAGGCACTAGAGATTCTTCATTAAGGTTAAACTAAGAGGAAGGGAACTGGTCACATGTAATACTGCTTCATATACTTTTTATCAATGTGGTTAAAGCTTAAATTTGTTGTTTCCTTTATACTATACTTTAATTCACTTCACTAAACCAGCTGTTCATTGTGTGTTGTTCTATATTCACATAGGTGGTGAATGTTTGTTTTTTGGTGTAAAGCTATTATTTTCAGTTTTTAATTTCTGAACTTCCGGTCCCCAACATGGAGTATAGGCATTTGAATGGTTAAGGCCTCTGGAGTATTTATACTCGTGGCTATCGTTTGTATTCGCATTTTCCTCATGTTGGACTGGAAGTGCATGATTCCGTCGCCCTGCTAATGAGTTGAGTGCGTGGCGCGACACTGTGAGCTGTAAATTTCCTGTGAAATGCTTTTGCATCTGTCCGCGCTTCTTTTTAGAGTGAACTGCATGTTCGGAATAAAGGCGACCGGCCTGTCGCAGAACTGACTGGATTGCTCTATGCAGTAATGTGTTGCTGCTGGTTTTCTTCTTCTTCTTCTTCGTTCATCCGGAGTTTTTTTTTCCGGATGTGATTGCGTTGTGCCTGTTTACAGCAGAGCTGCGTTCTTGCGCCGTTAGGCCGACACATCCGACTTCTGCGGGCATTTGTTGACCGGGTTAACCTTCCCGGGGGTTTCTTAGGACGTTTGACTCTCACTGTTGTGGTGTTATCCCCAATCCCAGCTGGTCCATATAGAACAGCCAAAGATCCTGGTCAGCCCTCAAGGGAAGGCAGGGGCAGACCATGGGCATTCCCCGCCATCCAAGGAGGCTTCTGTCGTGTCCTCCTTTACAGTGTCGTCCCTGGAGTGAAGAGAGCCGACACCCACATTATAATATTTTTTCCCTCTCAATATTCTGGAGAATCCACCAGCTTCCGTCCAACACACTCCATCAGCCTATGGACACCTTTTCCTATCACTCTCTCACTGTCGTACTATGCCCCCTTCTCATACTTCCCCAACGCAACATACTCAACAACTCTTGCTTCTAGAAATTAATAAAGATTAATTTATTAAAATAAAAGTGTAACGTGTATGAGACGTGTATGTGAAGAAAATGTGTGACGTGTTCTATAAAGTGTGTAGACTCTGACTCTCAGACAGCAACCCAGTCAGCTGATCCCAGCAAAGATAGACCACAGCACGTTACGTCAGAACAAGTACGTCTCACCCGTTGCCGGAACCATCTTGCCGGATAATGCTTTGCCTCTGTAGACCTCTGGTAATCCAATTTCATGAACATCCGAAATAGACACCGGTGGTATTAAGAGTTAATCAGGGACCGGTTGCACTCTACAAAATGTCCGTTCCTAACGTTCCTTAACAAACTGCACAAGTCTTTTGTAGTGTGTACGCAGTTAGTTAGTTAGTTAGTTAGTCGACAGATCATCCTCGTTGCACATCGAACCATTCAGTCCATAAGTGCTAATTACTAATGTTAATTGTTACTGTACTAACACTAGGTACTCTTAGCCGGTTCTCGGTTCGTTACTACTGTCTAATGCTGTGTGGTGCATCAGTATGCATCACTCTCTTTGATGAATCAATTTCCTTCTAGCGTAAGTTACGTTCTGTATGCAACTTTATTGACTCTTGAACTGGTGTTCTTCAGAATGGGTTTTTTAATTCTTTCCCAAAACTTGTAGAGTTTCCTTGGATCTGGTAGGGAACCTAGGATAGAAACAACACATCTGGTGATAGTACTAGTCACTGATCCTTTCGGCTGAGTGTAAGCCTATCACCTTGCTTAATGATCTTTAGCTAACTAGACTTAGTCACAGAGCAGATTAGCTACCCACCTAGAGTCGAATCAGGCTATGACAAAGGAAAAATATCAGCAAACAGAATGCGGAACCCCGCCCACCAGGGACACCTACGGGAAGATCCCAATTATCCTTCATTACTCAATTCTCAACTAGTAAAGCTTATCACCACTTCACTAATCTATTCTTAACTAGCAGAGTTAATATCACTATTCTACTCTAACTAGTTTCCACTAACAGTGCTAATCATCACACTATAGTTTAACAAGGCCACAGTCTATATGAATTAGAACTAATAGACTATATTGACTACCTTATGTAAAAACCGCCTCATTCCCGGGATGGCTACTACACTTTGCCATAACGGCACATGCTAGTTAATCTTAAATTAATCTAACACTGTAGAGCTCTCCCACAAACACGTCCATCATAATCCACGGTTCTTGGTCAACTCCCCCCTAGTTGATCCCAACTCGGGTTTATATGGCAAACTCCTAAAATTGGTCACGTGATATGGGTGACGTCCTGCAGGTGTTATTTGCGCATATCATCCATTGTCAGGAAACTATTTTCCTGGCTTAAGTCCTGTCAAAGTTGTCAGTAATAGTTTAGATTCTCAAAACAAGCCAGCGAGTTGCTGTCGAGTTCCAACAAAGAGTTTTCCTCAACAAGCTGTCAGTAGCAATCTGCCCCTCTGAGTGATGTCCGGAAACTATATGACATATGGACTGTTTACTTCCTTGCTGAGTACTTCCGTTTTCCATCTGACTTGTCAAAACGATGTATGATTCAGCGCACTCACTTCCTCCTCACTCACCACCAAATGTGTATATGGGCTGACCCCACGGCTTCGATTTGTATTCAAATGTTGACAACCTTGTCAAGGCGATGTCGGGATTCGGCTCCCGCACTTCCGACAGTGGCCAATCCGTCAACCAGATGTACAAGTACAACTGTTATTTCTGCCCGACCTGTTTTGGAAACACGTGTAGCCACAACTATGAATGTTTTCTCTGTATTCGTTGAAACCCTTGTTGCTTAGCAGATAGTCCGGTTAATCAAAAAATCCTCCCTAACAATTAGCTGGGTAAACGCACGGTTTCATTTTGTGACAGCTTCCATACTTGCAGAGCCGATACATAGCACTCTGGTACTGGGCTCACCCAAGGAATCGTCACGTCCTGCACATGGCTGCTTAGCCTCACTTCCGTATATTGGGCCTTCCGTTCACCATAGGCTGTTCTTCCGGAAACCAGAAGTATGCAGTCTGCAGATGACATCCACACAGTGAGCTTTCGTTTCGGACTTTCCATGTAATGGATTTGCTATCCAAGCAATATTCCATTTCGTGCCACTAGGACACTTTTCCACCTTTTATGAAGCCCACACAGTGGGCTTTTGATTCGGACTTTCCACGTAATGGATTTGCTATCCAAGCAATATTCCATTTCATGCCACTAGGACACTTTTCCACCTTTTATGAAGCCCACACAATGGGCTTTTGATTCGTACTTTCCACGTAATGGATTTGCTATCCAAGCAATATTCCATTTCGTGCCACTAGGACACTTTTCCACCTTTTATGAAGCCCACACAGCGAGCTTTCGATTTGGACTTTCCACATAATGGATTTGCTATCCAAGCAATATTCCATTTCATGCCTCTGGGTCTTCATGCACCTTTAAATGTCAACCTGTATGTAGTTAAAGTAAGCTGCGGTCAACTTTAGCTTGTTAATATCTCCATAGAGCTTGTCCTCAAATGAAGCAGGTGTGGGCCAAAATATCTTTCTCTGTTCTGCATACGTTGGGCAATCCTGCAGCAAATGTTTTGCTGTCATTTTTCCAGTTCTACAATTACATTCATCTGTATCTCCTATCTTTAGTTTATTGAACAAGTGGTATTTCAACCTGTTATGTCCTGTGCGGAGTCTGAAGATTGCTACTTGTTCTCTTCGATCGAGTTTGTAATATGCATCATCCTTCTGGTGGCCTGGATGCTCTGATTCCCATTTGGTTCTATAAGTGCTTTTTATCAACCTCTTTGCCTCATTATAGGTTATGTCTATGTCAGGCTGTGGTAGTCGTCCGCCCTCTTTTGCCAGTCTGTCAGCCTCTTCATTTCCAGGTATACTGCAATGTGATGGGATCCACTGTATTACAACTTTTTTGGATTTCTGGCATAGACCATGGAGTGCTGCTCTTAGGTCAGCTATTTCTGTGCTGTTATTGCTCTTCAGTATTGAGACAGCTGACTTTGCATCTGTAAAGATAGCTATTTGCGTCTCTTTTTTTCCCTCCATCAAGAGCATTTCTGCTGCAGTTTTCAGAGCCTCTACCTCCGCTTTGAAGTTACTTGAAAACTTTCCAGTTGCCACTGAATGTGTTTTTTTCACTCCATTTTTTAAATTTAGGAGAATTCCTCCCCCTCCATTCTCTACTGAATTTTTGGCTGATCCATCTGTATATGCATGGGTCCAGTTGCTGCTTGGGTAATGTTCTTTTATGTAGTTTAGGGTTATTTCTCTTCTTTCGGTTTCATGCTGAGTGTTCTTTTTCTCAATACCAGGAATGTTTTCTATCATCTCAGGCAGTTGCTGCTGTCTCCAAGCTGGGAACTTGTCTGCATTGTAAATGGGTTCGACTGTTGATATGTTAAGTATGGGATCTGCCCTAATCTTTCGTTTTGCAGTTTCTACAAAGTTGCTACGCTTCAGTCTTCCCTTTCCAAAACCACTAAACCTTTTATACATAGGGTGGTCTGTCAATCTTCTAAATTTTTCAGCTTGTTGCTGGGCTCTGCTATCTCTTCTATCCTGCATTGGTTGTAAACAAGTGATCTTTTCTAATTCATTAATAGGCGTTGTCTTCAGGCTTCCAGTTATGATTCGCATTCCTTGATTTTGGACTCTACTTATTTTGTTAAAGTTTGACTTAGCTGCTGTTGCCCAAGCTGCAATGCCATATTCCAGTACTGGCCTCACCCGTCCAGTATATAACTTCTTGAGAACTTTCTCATCTGCTCCCCATGTTGTACCAGCAAGCTTTTTCATGATTGCCATTCTTTGCCTTGCTCTTGTTCGATTTTTCTCAACCTGTGTCTTCCATGTCAGGCGACGATCAAAGGTGACTCCTAGATAGTTTGGATTTTCTTCATGGCGCAATATTTTTCCATTCAATACCAGCTTAGGTTGCTGAGTTTTAGTTGAGAGGGAGAACACTGTGCATGTTGTTTTCTCCTCACTTATCTTCACTAGCCATGATTTTGACCAGTCCTCTAGCGCTAATAGGGCTTGCTGTATTCTGCTGTTAGCTGTACTAATATATTCTTCAGATGTCCATATGGCTAGGTCATCTGCAAAGGATGATGTGTGTACTCTGGCTGGAAAATTTTCCGTGATGTCGTTTATATATGCTAGGAATAATGTTGGTGAAAGAACTCCTCCTTGGGGGACACCTTGCTCCAACAGCATCATTTTGCTGGTTTGTCCTTGTACTTTTGTCCTGGCAGTTCTGTTCTCAAGGTAGTGGCTGATCCATTTGTACATTTTCCCGCAAACATGCATTTTTTGCAGTTTTACTTTCAGTCCTTCCTTCCATACTTTATCAAATGCTTTTTCTAAATCTATCCAGACTGCTAGTGTGTGCTTTTTCTCTTGGAAGGCATCCTCTATTTCCTGAGCTATATAGGTTATTTGATCTTCAGTGGATCTGTACTTTCTGAATCCTGCTTGGTGAGGTGTTAAGAGTTGGTTTTCTTCCAGATGCCACGTTAGCCTGCCATTGATAATGCGTTCCATTAATTTTCCTACACAGCTAAGAAGACTGATAGGTCGATAGCCATTTGGTTCTTCCAGGTCTTTTCCTTTCTTTGGGACTGGTATTAGTATAGCTTCCTTCCATGTCTGTGGGACTATTCCCCTCTTCCAGCTGTAATTTAGGACTGCTAGTAGTTTCTTTTTTGCCTTAGTGCCTAGTCCTATTACCATTTCATTTGTGATTCCATCCTTTCCTGGTGATGTCTTCTTTTTTAGGGTATTCATTGCCTGTTCCATTTCTTCCATTGTTAGATTTGCCATCATATATTCTGCTGCTGTCTCTGTATATGTATGATGTATCTGTTTATCTTTGATTGCTTTCTTCTGTTCGGCTGTAATATCAATGTGGTTTGCACTGGCATAGTGTTCCATTAGTGCATTTGCAGCCTTTTTTCCTGTAAGCAAGGCATTTCCTTGTTTAATTGTTATTTGTTTGTTTCTAGGTCCTTCATTGTTCATGGCTTTCACTAGTTTCCATAGTTTGTTTCCATCCCTGTCAAAATTCAGGTTTTCTGTTTTTTTCCTCCAACAATCTCTTGTTGTTTGATTTACTGTTCTTTTATATTTTGCTGAGATGGCTTTGAGAGAGATGTTCGCTTCAGTTGTTTGTTCTCTCTCTGCGGTCTTCCTAGCATCTTCAACTTTGTCCTCCAAAAATTGTAGTTCTTCAGTCCAGTATGGTTTGTAATTTTTCCTTGCTCCTCTTGGAATAGACTCAGTGGCCGCCTGTATTATTGCTCTGTTTAGACTTTCCACCATTTGCTTCATGTTGCCATATCGTGTATTTATGTTTTCACAATATTTGTCTGTTAGTATGGCAAATCTGTCCCAATCTGCTCGTTTGTAATTCCAACGGGGCAAAGGCTTTTGCTCCTGTGGAACATACTCCATATTTATTACAAGCTTGATTGGTCTGTGGTCACTACCTGCTAATTGGTCCAGCACATGGCGATCGATTTTGTGGAGGATGTCTCCTGTGCAGAAAGCTAAGTCTGGAGTAGAAGTGGTAATCCATCTTCTGGAGTAGAAGCTCGGTGTGTCATCCGCTTTGTTAAGTAGATGGAGATTTGAGTCTATTTCCCAGTCCTCCACTTCATCTCCTCTTTTGTCAGTATCTGGGTATCCCCATCTTTCTGAACGGCTATTAAAGTCTCCGACAACAATGCAATTTGTGTCAGTTATTTCCATGTTTGAGAGTGTAAGATCCTTATCTGCAGGGCTATATAGATTGTAAATTCTTATTTTCACGTCCTTTATCATTATATCAACACCTATAATTTCCGTTTGGTTGTCAGAGATCACAGATACTTCGCTGCAAGGTATTGTATTTCGTGTAAGTATTACAACTCCTCCTTTGTGTCCTTCGCGGTCGAAACGTGTGGCCTGATATCCCTCGACTGAAAATGTGCGATTGGCGTTGAGGTGTGTCTCTTGAATGCATGCCACATCTATTCTATCTTTATGAAGACGCTGTGTTAGGGAGGCTTTCTTGTTATAAACTCCTTCTGCATTCCATTGTAGTATGTTGAGTGTCCGGGGTGTTTGGTCAATAGCTCTTAACCTACTCCTCTGTGCCTTGACTCCACAGCACAGGGGAAGGTGACCACCAGTAGTCATGGGTGGACCCCCTCGAGGCAGGGGGCCCGGCACTATCACCGCCTGATGGGACTTCACGGGATTAGCACCATAACGATTAATTTTCATCTGTGGCATCATGAAATGATAAAGTTACGTTGCACTTCTTTGTCAAGCCTGTGGCTCAGTACATCCGATTTCGACAAGCATTTGTTCGGGATGCTTTCCCTAGCCTTTGACTGCCCCCAGTCTACCTACAAGGCAGCAGGTTTGTGCGTCACTTCGTCTGGTCCCTCTCCCTTGACCTGTCCGACATGGGTGACCCTACCAGTAGCTGTGCTACCGTCGGCATAGCTCTTGGGGTCATTGGGACGCACAAGCCCCTCTACCTCGTCAAGGTGGACGCACGGCAGAGGGGGCTGGTTTTCTAATGACTGCCGCTTCCATCTACGATGAACTGTATTTTTCGTAGAGGACTTTTGTGTTGGCATTATGCACAGTGTACCTGTGCGGGTTGTTGGTTTGTCGAAATTCCTGTCTGTTCCACTTTTCACCCGGGGCCGTTAGGAGCATTTTGTATGATATTCACTGGCACAGGAACGGAGCATAATGGGGACGACCCTTTGCCGTGAAGTTGGAACCGAGACTAATGACTACTTTCTGAAATGTCTGCCTCAACTATCAACTGTGAAGCGACTGGATGGATTACTGAAGCTGAAATGTCGGACAATACCTTCACTGAGTGTTTTAAATATTTCAACCAAACCGTTATTCAGATACTTCCGAGGTACTTGTAATTTATTTCCACACGTCAAGGACGAGAAGTCAACATGTTAAACCATCAGACAGATGTAGGGGTTTAACCCGCTACTTTGGCATCAGCACACGGGAAGTTTAGAAGCGAGCGCTTTTATCCATTTGTCCATGCTGACTTCCTGTGCAACATATTGTTTATGGCTTCTGTGTGTAAATCTGCACTATCATTAACATCCTGTTTGTGTCTCTCCGTAGACGGGAGAATATAGATTGTGTCTGAATCCCTTAGACTTGTCTTTATATTGTACTATCCCACCCATTTTGTGGAGACTATTGCTGGTATGTGTGAAAGTACAATTTGAATTCGGTTATATCAGTATGAGTCCTTGTGCGCTGTCTTATAGATCAGTCCACTAGATTAGTGCATGTGTTAGAAATAATTCATGTAATTCACCGAACCCAAAAATCCAACATTGTGATGACGTTCAACCCAACACCTCATAGATGCACGTTTGCAGTCTGGTCATGCCCGTTTAACCTTCCCTCTGAGTACTGCGGATCGCCCTCCTGCCACACTAATCTCTCCAGGCCCTGATGATTGATCTGTTCTCCCACACTATACACTTGATCTGAAGGGACGCTGACCACAAATGCTTTATCGTGCACCAGTACCCCACATAAAGGTGCAGACTCAGCCAGTCTAACAGCCTGCTCGCTTCCAACCCCAGCAGCTTGTCCTGGGGAAATGATCCAGCGGATACTCCCTATCTTTGATATTTAATCAAGCGAGTTACGTTAAACTATTTCGTCAATCCTATGGCTCAGTACAGCCGACTTCGACAAGCACTTTGTCTGGTTTGCATTTCCTGGCCTTCGACTGTCCCCAGTCTACCTACAAGGTAGCAGGATGTATATCTCTTAGTCTGGTCAATAGCCATTGACCTTTCCGATACGGGGAACCTACCAGTAGCTGAGTTTCCGTCGGTATACCTCACTGGGTCATTGCAGCATGCGATCTCCTCTACGACTCCTGGGTGAGCACTCAGCAGAGGTATGTCCTGA
>OY992880.1:127995483-128035483 GCA_963921405.1 Cepaea hortensis | reverse complement strand
AATACACAAGACACGAAAACAAGATGCAGTAAGCAACATAAGAAACATCTAGGAAGTATAAAATCCACATCACAATAAAATAATAAAGGAAAAGAGAGAAAAAGAAAGAAAGAACATTCACGAGAAAAGAAGCAGCAAGAATACGAATAGGTAAAGTTTTAAAATAAAAACACACGGGGTTAAAATAGAAGATATAAAGGCGAATCCTACTGAAGGAAAAAAAAAGTAGAATGTGAAAGAAGAAAGGAAAGAAAACATGAGTGATATTGGGAGGACATGAAGGGAGCTGCTGGAATATAAGATGATCTGACGTGGTTTGATTGAGGGCATCTGCCCGTATGCGAGATTGAGGGCAGAAGGATACGAAGAAAGCATAGACATATCCTTTCTACAGACCTGCAAGAATAAGCTTCCAGAAAGAATAAATAAAAAGAAACTAAAATACCCGATTGGTCTTACAAAACCATTCCTCGCCACTTTATTTCGCTTCTTTTTCTAAATGTTAACTTCTCCAATCAAACTGCAAAACAACTTTTCCTGTTGCAGATTTCTGCCAGAACACCAGCTCCAAGCGTTCACTCTACCTTTCACCTTTCCCCCCTCTTTTATCTCGGTTTGATTCCGCGTTCATCACCATGGTAACGGCGTGCAGAACGCTTTAACAGCCACCATAACTGATTCCTCTTGACACAGTATTTAGCAAAAACACCGCGGTTAATGCCTTCTGTAGCGCTCCAACGGTTCAGTTGGCTAATCCCCCATGACAGGGCACGTCCGCAGTGACTGATGGAATCCTTTTCTTGTCATAACACATGCTCGTCGATCACTTTGAAGCTCTAAATTGGCTGATTTTTACGCATCCCATCTGTCTGGCAGTTATGATTTTCACATTTTCCGCGGAGGCAAAACAGCGTCCGCACCGCCTGCACCCGGAGCCATTCAGTTTGCCCGTCGCAGCCAATCAACTTCCAAATCAGCATTTTAAGCGCGTTTGTTGTGCTGACGTTATTACAGCGGCTGGGTGTCTTGGCGCGAGCCGCGTTTGTGCTTTTCGGGAACGAAAAGCACGCGCATGCGAGTTCGACTTTGGTTACCTCATTATCTTCGCTTTTATCTTCACTTACATTCGACTTCCCGAGTACTTTCCCCTTCTTTCTGCAAGGGAAGGGAAGGAAGGAGGGAGGGGGAAGAAGAAGAAGAGAAAACTGCAGTGTTTCTCAACGTGTGTGTAATCTTATCATCTCCTGAGTGGGGGTTGGTGGAGTTTGGGGTAGGAGGAGTGGGGCAGCCGTGGCTGAAAGGTTGGCGTGTCGGCTTGACGGTCATAACGCACCGGGTTCGATATCTGGGTACATGTGTATGTGAGGGAGTGTGTGTTTGTGTGTTACTGTGGGGGTGCATGACTGAGAGTTTGTGTAGATGATGTAAGTATGTATGCAAGTATGCATGTATATGTTTATGCATGTGTGTGCGCGCGCGCGTGTGTGTGTGTGTGTGTGTGTGTGTCAAGCTGCCTGTCTGTCTGTCTCATAACATGGTAATTTGAATTCTTTATTTTACAACATTTATATGACAATGCGTTTTTTTTCCCTATGTGAATGTAACATACACAATAGATAATTGATGTACGAAAGATGAGTGATTGGAAGGGCCGAATGTAAGACGAGCCTGCGGGCCCAATTTGTGACCCTTTTGAAAATACAGTTCTTTCGTTCATTCGTTCTCAGCGTAAGGGTGATAATTTTTCCAAGAATCATTAGTATCCAGTGATATCACACGCCCCCGTGATCTATTTGGCAATGAGACTGGATACCTATTTTGCTCGAATAAGGACGAAAAACTGGAGTTCCGTGTGCAAGTTGTTGCACGTGAAAATTATTTTGGGCCGGTTGGAAGTCGCAAAGAGTAAACCTTAAGACTGTTTCCTTTCTCTAACAACATTGTTAACTAAGTTACCGTTATATAGTTGTTATGTAGTTGTTATGCAGTTGTTATGTAGTTGTCATGTAGTTATTATGTAGTTGTTGACAGGTTTTTTCGGCGGGTTGTATAAAATTCCTAATTTTCCCCCGATGAAATGATGCTGAGACGGTGACATAGAGGAATATCATCAGCAGAGTTGAACTAGAACACCCAGGACTGAGATCTGTGGAGAGTCATGAACGCCTACGCCAGCTGGCAGGGCACGTGATGATGACGACCTTAACAAAGGGGCCCTGTCATGAAACAGCAGTTACATTACAGTTGATGTAAAATTTGGAACACTCCCTTAACGGATCAATTTAACAAAAAGATGTGACATGCATGTGTTAGAAAACATTGAGAAATTAAATGCACTAGCGCGATCATGAAATTGACTTCGTTGCAAATGTGTTTGGTTAATTTGTTTCAGGTGTATTGTTTCGTTTCCTTAAAAGTGCGTTATACATTGATAACCATGTTATGCTTCACATAATGACGAGTTTCCATTGCTGTCTGTGGCGAGATAAGCACGGCTTTACACATGAGAGCAGAAACATTGTATACATGACCAGCATTGCTGTATGGCGCAGATGTGTCTGCCTTGAACAAACAATAAAGACATCGAATGCAGAGAAAATGGACATATGTGTGTGTATATATGTGTGTATATATGTGTGTATATATGTGTGTATGTGTTTAAAAGAAAAGAAAGGACTAATTTACACGCTTTAAAACGCATTAGCATACTATACACATATTCTTTTAGACCAGTGGTTCTCAACCTTTTTTGGCCCTTACACTCTTTCACAATGTGTTCAGAATGTCATCCCCACTCCTTTTTTTTTCTTTTTCCAAAATGTCATCCCCCTTTTACACACAAACACACACACACACACCACACACACACACACACACACACACACACACACACATAAACCCCAAACATACAAATACATACACACCCACACGCTCACACATAATTCAAGAAAGGGGAACCATCACGTCTTGTGTAGTTCTAGAGCCAATTTGAGTCTGCCAATCTGTGGTCTTAATCCCCCCCCCCGGAAACCCTAAAATTCCCCCCTCTGGGGGTAGGCGTGGGGGATTCCCCACAGCTTGAAACCCACTGTTATAGACCAATCGACACTCGAGGGTCATATGGTCAGTATCAAGCCAAGCGCAAATACTCCCCAAGTCATTCTAGGTACTCACTGTAGGCAAGTTCGATATTGGAGATCAGCTCAATGCCCCCCCCCCCCTACCCGCTGCGGATTCAGTCCGTGTGCGCCTGGTCAGCAGGCAAGTGCCTAGCCACTACACCACTAGGCTTGTGTGTGTGTGTGTGTGTGTGTGAGTGTGTGTGTGTGTACAACAATGTATGCCGTGATAGTATCTCGTAAGTAAGTCATGAAAACAAAACATAATCGTCATATGCCATACGCCTGGGAGGTAACCCGCTCAACAAATGCCCGAAGAAGTCGGATGTGTCGGGCGTAAGGTGCCCCAGTCTACCTACAAGGCAGCAGGTTTGTGTCTCTTTTCATCTGGTCCCTAGTCTTTGACTGTCCCCAGTCTGCCTACAAGGCAGCAGGTTTGTGTCTCTCTTCGTCTGGTCCCTAGCCTTTGACTGTCCCCAGTCTGCTCACAAGGCAGCAGGTTTGTGTCTCTCTTCATCTGGTCCCTAGCCTTTGACCACCCACAGTCTACCTACAAGGCAGCAGGTTTGTGTCTCTCTTCATCTGGTCCCTAGTCTTTGACTGTCCCCAGTCTACCTACAAGGCAGCAGGTCTGTGTCTCTCTTCATCTGGTCACTAGCCTTTGACTGTCCCCAGTCTACCTACAAGGCAGCAGGTCTGTGTCTCTCTTCATCTGGTCACTAGCCTTTGACTGTCCCCAGTCTACCTACAAGGCAGCAGGTTTGTGTCTCTCCTCATCTGGTCCCTAGTCTTTGACTGTCCCTAGTCTACCTACAAGGCAGCAGGTCTGTGTCTCTCTTTATCTGGTCACTAGCCTTTGACTGTCCCTAGTCTACCTACAAGGCAGCAGGTCTGTGTCTCTCTTCATCTGGTCCCTAGTCTTTGACTGTCCCTAGTCTACCTACAAGGCAGCAGGTTTGTGTCTCTCTTCATCTGGTCACTAGACTTTGACTGTCCCTAGTCTACCTACAAGGCAGCAGGTCTGTGTCTCTCCTCATCTGATCCCTAGTCTTTGATTGTTCCCAGTCTACCTACAAGGCAGCAGGTTTATGTCTCTCTTCGTCTGGTCCCTAGCCTTTGACTGTCCCCAGTCTGCTCACAAGGCAGCAGGTTTGTGTCTCTCCTCATCTAGCTCCTATCCTATGATCTGTCCGACATAGCAGACCTTACCAGTAGCTGCGCTACCGTCTACATAGCTTTTGTGGTTGATGGAACACGCAAACTCCTCTACGTTTTCAATGGAGACACATCATAGGGAAAAAATCAACATTCCAAAAGTATAATTTTTCACGAATCTTTATAATGATATCGCAGCTTTCCTGTCAGTCTGTCTGCTGGCATTTCAACTCCTTGTCTCACCAACTCTTACATTATACCTGGTACTCGACCCCCTCTCCTCCCTTCCCTTCCACCCTCTCACACAAACACATGTCTGTCTTCACATTTTCATTTTCCTCCAGGCAACAGCCATCAGCGAAGATTGAACCTAGAGGATTCAATTTGTTCGCGGACAAGACGCAGCAAAAACAGGCATAAAGTAATATGTGATGTCAACAAGAAGCCAGCAGCAGAGAAATCTCACACCTTCCAACAAACAGGCAAGTCTTATTTATGTTAAGAATGGCAATCATTTTAACAAGGCAATAACACATGCCTGACAATACTCATACATTTTCTTCTGGGGAAAAAAAGGCAACAAGAAAATACTTGAAAATTGAGAATGACAACTTGGCAAACACCAGAATGAGCTTTAGCAAAGAGGAAATGTGGGTGAGCGTACCTGGCAAGCTGCTTCGCATTGTTGTCTCCTGGCTGATGCCTTGTTGTTTTGTATTAAGTGGGGTTTTCAATTTTCCCAATGCGAGTCAGGAGTTGTGTCTTAGTATGTTAGCTTACACTGCCTTACACCAGGTGTTGAATCTGTGGCAGCTTGTACGAGTTTCACACCACAAGGTCCTCGACACACGATGGGCGTTGTACTAAATAAAACACCGGCCGCTTTTGCTTCCTAGAACGTTTCCTAGTGTCCATTTTAGGCCTGTTGCCCGTGGGAGCCCACGACAAAGTCAAATAAAGTGCCCCTTCACGCGCATTTAGGCGCTGTGTGGGCATAGGGCACTATACCAATAATTGGCATAACTTTTAACACGAGTATCTTTTCAATATATAACATGAATATCCTTGAAAACTGAGAACAACTTGGCAAACATCAGAATGAGTTTTTTTTTATGTAGTGTTTTTCATGTAACTATATCAGTGTATTTCCGTGGACTGCTAGAGTAACTAACGACAATTTCCTGAAAGAGGCTAATGAAACTAGAACGTTATATAAAACAATAAGAAAGAGACAAACAGCTTTCTTTGGTCTTGTGATGAGAAGAGAGGCCCCGAGACAACTGGAAAGATCGAGGGGAAGAGAGGCAGAGGCAGACCAAAAGAAATGATGCTGTATGGATTGGGACGGTGGCATGGAGGAATATCAGCGGCAGAGTTGATCCAGAACGCCAAAGACCAAGATATGCGGAGAGCCATGAACACCCACGCCAGCTGGCAGGGCACTTGATGATGATGATGTATTGGTGTAAGTCTATTGTTTGTGTGCTGACGAAGGTTTTTGGCAGCAACGTCCATTTTGTTACTTGCAGTCGTGTTCTAGTAAAGTTTACCGCCTCCTTCTCGTTTGTGTGTGTGGTTCATTCATTGTTTAGTAATATCTGTTTAGACCAATCAGCACGCAGTGCTGATTGGAGTCATCAGATTGATCAGTGCTTCGGAGTCTCCGTTTGACTCGGGCTCCGAAGGTATGGGTTCGATTCCGAGCCGCGCCCTTCGGTTCAAGAGTTAAATGTTTCGGAGACTCCTGTGGGTCGTGGCTAGAGCTACGGAGTTCGTGCTTGGTGAGACGCTTTCCGTGCTGCGGAAAGAGACCGAGCCATATGGGATAAAACCAGGTGTAATGAAGTCGACCATGTTGACTTTTAAGCGACTTTTTTAAGCACCCAGTGGGTGATGCGGTGAGTATCATGCCATTTGCCATGACTTCCCAAGACATTGTCCGGTACACATTTTAGGCTGGATCGACCTGGGAGTCGAGGTCAGGTTTTAACATCAGCCCCGATGCCAGTTCGAACCCATGATCACCGAGCAGGCAGGCAGGCGACCAGCCACTACACCACCACGGCCTCCTGGATTTTTATTGGTCCACGGAATTCTAAGAGTTTGTCTTCAAATTCACAAACCCCTGTTTTCCCCCAATCAATCAATCAACCAACCAACCAACCAATCAATCAATCGATCACTCAATCAATCAATCAATCAATCAATCAATCAATCAATCGATCAGGTACCGTCTCCACAATGAAGGTTGGCTGCAATGGTTCTCCAACACAGTCTGTCTCTCGCCCTGACTGTCCATTCTGTCAGACTGCTGTTCGTCCGTCTCCTGATGTTATCCTCCCACTTGTATCGTTGTGTGGCCAGCAGGTGCTACAGAAGTAGAAATTCAACAATTAATTAATGACTACTCTCGTCCTGGCGATGTGATAGTTTACACCGATGGCTCTGTGTTAAGAGGGGGAAAAAAAGTATCTGGGGATTCATAGCAAAAGCAAATAACCAAAGTTTTGTAAAGGAGAGCTTGGCGTACGATACTACAACCTCAAGTCTGAGAATGGAGGTGCAGGCGATTACTGCAGCTTTCCTCAGGTTGGAGAACAAACTGTATACACAAGTTGTGATTGTAACTGATTCACAAAGCTTGCTGATAAAGGTGTAGACAGGCATGGTACGTGCAGAATGGCTTGCATCGATTCAGAGGTCGCAGGTTGTGAGTATTCGCTGGATATTTTCTCCAGGACACTCTAGTGTGGTTGGAAATGAACAGGCAGACAGATTGGCTGGTGTTGTGTTGAGGGGTGATTTGATACATGATAAGGCAGATGTGATGAAGGCCCTCGGTAGAATGTGAATAATGCGGAAGAACAGATAGACTATCATGGTCTAGAGAGAATGCAACAGCAAGGGGTTGTCAGGGGATCTGGTTGACAGTCGTCACTCAAAGGTAAAGCAAGACGGACTAATAATCAGATTGCATCTGGCACCATTAGTATTGGAACTCTTTGCTGGCTGTTGAAGATGAGGCCTGAGCGCTTATGGGAATGCCCAGAGTGCAACGACGTCGGTTCTTGACTCAACTCAGCTTGCATCGTTGTCTACCTCTTGCTCGCTTGTCTTCAGCCTTACCCTCTAATATGGTTTTTAAAATATATGTTCTTCTTTACGGATTGCTAGATAATCCACGACTCACAGCCACATGTTGCCACAGGAAGGGTGCGTGCTGTGAACATGTTACCTTCACATGCTTGCTCTTATTACGCCTCGGCCCTTAACTAATTCAGTGACAAACCAAAATTAGGTCTGGAAGAAACATAGGAAACAATCAAATGAACAAGTATTATAATGTAAATTCCCATTCACTGAGCATTGAAATTTCGGAAGATACCATGAAACATAACAGATGACACGATGATCCTAGTATGTGGATATATCGTCTTTTTCTCTCACAAATGAGAGGTCACAATTGGCGATATATTATCCATTGGCACCGAATCAGTTAAAGGGAGTTAGATAGGGAAAACTAATGTATATAAGACCACGGGAAGTCGCTTGACGCGATTAATCATCCCATGGCTCTTAATCTCTTAATACAGTTAGACCTCAGCATTGCTGGGATCAATCTACGTTTGACCTCTGTTGAATATTCCTCACTGTTGCTTGTCAAGTTGCTAGTGTGGGGTGTTGATTTCAGGTTAATACTGCTTGCCAAGTTGCTAGTGTGGGGTGTTGACTTCAGGTTAATACTGCTGGCAGTGACCACTTGAAACATCCCCCACTGTTGCTTGCCAAGTTACTAATATGGGGTGTTGACTTCAGGTTAAAACTGCTGGCAGTGATCACTTGACACATCGCTGCTTGTCAAGTTGCTAGTGTGGGATGTTGACTTCAAGTTAATACTACTGAAGTGGTAACTTGAAACAGTCGCTCGTACACTCACAAATCTAGCAGATACTCAGACGACAGAATCAAGACAGACTCACGACTGCAGCTGGTATAACATTTATCGCCAGAGGATATACATTATATATGCTCCCACAACAGGCGAAAATGCTTTTTGTCACAATAGACAGTCGTACCTATACACCTCTCGGTCGAGGCCATCACTAACGTCAACATCGTCCAACCGTAGCAACCTTTATCACACTACCTTTGTTCTGCCGCTACTTGGTACAGTTCAATAAATCAGCTCATTACTCTGTCTTACATACAATGGACAAGATATCACTCTTTCTTACTGCTGTTAACACCCGACGAGTAACACTGGCGTCAACTACTGGAACTTCCCATTATTCATTCTAGTTGCAACGGTGCAATCGCGTCCTCTGAATATTAACAGAATGTCACTTGTGAATCCTCTTATGATGTAGGACGTTGGTTGATAGTGTCAAGTGTGAATAGTTTGTGAGTTGATGTCGGAGTACGCTGATCTAGTGTTATGTCTTGTCCGTGCTGTTTGCGTCAATTGTATGTGTTGTATGACTGGTCGTGAGCTTTATTTATGCTAACCCAAGTTATTTGTCATCATAACTCACTGGCCAGCCTTTAGTGCCTTTAGTCACAATAGACAGTCGTACTTATTTATACACCTCTCGATCGTGGCCATCACTAATTTCAACACAGTCCAGCCGCAGTAACCTTTATCACACTGTATCCTTGTTCTGCCGCTACTTGGTACAGTTGCTTGTATAGAGCTTGACTGGCTTTCTGGGCATGTTACGTATTTATGTCTCGCTTTAGTCTGCTTCACCTGAACTGTCGTGTAACTGTCTTTAATACTTGATGTCTCGTCTTTCAGTCATAATTAACTCTATCTAGATGCCTGACATAGCTATGACCAGCTTTAGTCTGACTTCTTTTACCAGTGACCATTGTTGCTGATGATTGATCCTAAATATTCAAAGTGTTTGACAGCTGCGGTTTATTCACTGTTTATGGTGACAGAGAAAGTAAAAAAAAAAAAATAAAATGAAACATAAGAATTGAAATTTAAGAAAACTAGAAAATTAATGTAAAATAATGAAATGGACAAAAATAACACCACCGTATATGTAATGTCATTTCGGCTATTATTTACAGTTCATGTGTCTACTCTTGAATGGAAGTAGCTGTCATGAACATTGTCAAGTCAAGCGGTTCGAGTGTAAGCCTCTCTACATTCTGGGAATCTCGGTGTTAAGCCAGGTAACCCGAAGACGCCCACCAGGGACAGGAATGTGGGCGCACGAGTAGATGTGCCCCAACGGTGTCGCTATTAAGGGCTGGGCCATGTCTGTCAGGACAACAACTAATTAATTATTCATGTATGCAGGTAGTGGTGGCGAGAAACTCTGGACTCAAGAGACTTCCCTATGGAGTGAGGTGAGAGCGACGTCCGGCGACGGGTTGGCTCCCAGATGTTGATGATATACAAATGTGGCAACTCCTACGACGGGCTGGCCTCAAGATGTTGATGATATACAAATGTGGCAACTCCTGCGACTGGTTGGCCTCCAGATGTTGATGATACACAAATGTGGCAACTCCTGCGACGGGCTGGCCTCAAGATGTTGATGATACACAAATGTGGCAACTCCTACGACAGGTTGGCTTTCAGATGTTGATGATACACAAATGTGGCATGTCCTGCGACGGGTTGGCTTTCAGATGTTGATGATACACAAATGTGGCATGTCCTGCGACGGGTCGCGTTGGCTTCCAGATGTTGATGATACACAAATGTGGCATGTCGTGCGACGGGTCGCGTTGGCTTCCAGATGTTGATGATACACAAATGTGGCATGTCGTGCGAGGATTTGGCTTCCAGATGTTGGTGATACACACATTCACGTGTCCTTTGCAGGACGTCGCGACCAACCTCAGCTTGATTTTCAGGCCAATTTCATGTTCAATTGTTGATTGTTGGTCGAGGGGCTTATAGCGCTCGGGCTTAAACTTCCTGCGTACTAACGGCGGGGCAGGGGGTTCGTTCCACATACATTGACTTCTCGTTCAGACAGTAACGGCTACCACTGAATTTAGTTGATAATACCCCAGGAAGGTTAACCTGGTCAACAAATGCCCGCAGAAGTCGGATGTGTCGGCCGAAAGGCGCAGGTATCCCAGCTCTGCTGTACACAAGCACAACGCAATTACGTCTGGAAAAAAAAAAACACTCCGGATGAACGCAGAAGAAGTTGCTACTACTTTACAGGACGTCGCAGTGAACCCCAGCAGCGTTTTTCTTTTGGTGTTTTCTTGGCTCAGTAGTTTGCCATTGATTTCTTACCGACTCTTACAATTGAATGGAAACCAACGCAAAGCGGTCTGCTTTCAGATCACCCACAGCTGCATTTCGAAAGCGGTTTGCGAGATTACGAATTGCATTCGTAATACCTTCACCACGGAACCGCCATAAGCAAACTACTGACAGGAAAATTGCCTTCAGAATCAACTTGGGGTTGATGGCCGCATCCTGCTATGATAATTGAAGTCGTTTAAAAGTCGCTTAAAAGTCGACAGGGTCGACTTCATTGCACCTGATGTTTATCCCATATAGCTCAGTCTCTTTCCACAGCGAGGAAAGCGTCGCACAAAGCACGAACTACGTAGTTCCAGCGACGATCCCCAGGAGTCTCCGAAAAACATGCACTCGTGAACCGAAGGACTCGGCTCTGAATCGAACCCACAATCTTCGGAGTTCGAGTCCGACGGCTTGAACACCTCGCCACGGAGCGTCCCTGGCGTCGTCGGCAGATGAATCTACTCCCCCATCCCTAACCACACAACCCACTCCCTCACCTCTAACAACTCAACCCACTCCCCCATCTCTAACCACACAACACACTCTCCCACCTCTAACCACACAACCCACTCCCCCACCTCTAACCCATGTAACATTAACAACCCCACACGGAACAACTCACAGAAACAAACCCAGACAACATAATGCTCCACAGAACACAAGACTGTACTATCAGAACAAGGCAGCAACAATTTCGCCTCATTTCTCCCGTAAAGTTAGCTCCCCTTGCCTGACGTAAATTGTCTCCCTTGCTCCTAAGGCTGTCTGCAGGTGAACCGAGTTGCCGCTGTTTATCTGTTTTCTGTGGAGTCGTTGGTATAATCAGATGCCACATTTATCTTCTGGCAGGCGACATTATCTAGCAGGTTCTGGGTAAATACCCTTGAAATTGTGACAAACGATTGAGGATTAAGCAGATTGCGCTTAATGAAACCACCTGGGTATGTCATTCTAAGACCAGGTTGACCTGCGCGGGCATAAGGCTAGTCAATCACGGGGAGGTTTATTGCTTGGGAAACGTTTCCGGGGTGGGCTGGTGAACAGGCTGTGTGTTGTGTGGGTAGAGGTGGGGGAGTGGGTTGTGTGGGTAGAGGTGGGTTGTGTTGTTAGAGGTGGGGGAGTGTGTTGTGTGGGTAGAGGTGGGGGAGTGTGTTGCGTGGTTAGAGATGGGGGAGTGGGTTGTGTGGTTAGAGGTGGGGGAGTGGGTTGTGTGGTTAGACGTGGGGGAGTGGGTTGTGTTGTTAGAGTTGGGGAGTGGGTTGTGTGGTTAAAGGTGGGGGAGTGGGTTGTGTGTTTAGAGGTGGGGGGAGTGGGTTTTGTGGTTAGAGATGGGGAGTGGGTTGTGTGGTTAGAGGTGGGGGAGTGGGTTGGTGAACAGGCTGTGTATTGTGTGGTTAGAGGTGGGGGAGTGGGTTGTGTGGTTAGAGGAGGGGGAAGGGTTTTGTGATTAGAGGTGGGGGAGTGGGTTGTGTGGTTAGAGGTGGGGGAGTGGGTTGTGTGGTTAGAGGTGGGTGAGTGGGTTGTGTGGTTAGAGGTGGGGGCGTGGGTTAGTGAACAGGCTGTGTATTGTGTGGTTAGAGTTGGGGGAGTGGGTTATGTGGTTAGAGGTGGGGGAAGGGTTTTGTGGTTAGAGGTGGGGGAGTGGGTTATGTGGCTAGAGGTGGGGGAGTGGGTTATATGGTTAGAGGTGGGGGAGTGGGTTGTGTGGTTAGAGGTGGGGGAGTGGGTTGTGTGGTTAGAGGTGGGGGAGCGGGTTGTGTGGTTAGAGGTGGGGGAGTTGGTTGTGTAGTTAGAGGCGGGGAGTGGGTTGTGTGGTTAGAAGTGGGGGAGTGGGTGTATGGTTAGAGGCGGGGAAGTGGGTTGTGTGGTTAGAAGTGGGGTAGTGGGTTGTGTGGTTAGAGGTGGGGGAGTGAGTTGGTGAACAGGCTGTGTGTTATGTGGTTAGAGGTGGGGGAGGGGGAGAATTGTGTAACAAGCTGTGCGTTGTGTGGTTAGAAGTGAAGGAGTCTGTTGTGTGGCTAGAGGTGGGGTGTGTGGTTAGAGGTGGGAGTGAGTTTGTGTGGTTAGAGGGGAGGGAGTGGGCTGTGTGGTTAGAGGTGAGTGAGTGGGTTGTGTAGTTAGAGGTGGGAGAGTGGGGTGTGTGGTTAGAGGTGGGGGAGTGGGTTGTGTTGTTAGAGGTGGGGGAGTGGGGTGTGTGGTTAGAGGTGAGAGAGTGTGTTGTGTGGTTAGAGTTGGGGAGTACGTTGTGTAGTTAGATGTGGGGGAGTGGGTTGTGTAGTTAGAGGTGAGGGAGTGGGCTGTGTAGTTAGAGGTAGGGGAGTGGGTTGTGTAGTTAGAGGTGGGGGAGTGGGGTGTGTGGTTAGAGGTGAGGGAGTGGGTTGTGTATTTAGAGGTGGGGGAGTGGGGTGTGTGGTTAGAGGTGGGAGAGTATGTTGTGTGGTTAGAGTTGGGGAGTGAGTTGTGTGGTTAAAGGTGGGAGTTGCGTGGGTTGTGGAACAGGCTGTGTGTTATATGGTTAGCGGTGGGGGAGTGGGGTTAGAGATGGGTGAGATTTGTGAGGAGGGAGAAAGGGAGGGTGTGGGAGAGAGATTTAGAGAGAGAGAGAGTGTGTGTGTGTGTGTGTGTGTGTGTGAAAGTGTCAGAGAGAGAGAGAGAGAGAGAGAGAGAGAGAGAGAGAGAGAGAGAGAGAGAGATTGTGGGGAAAAATGGTAGAGAGTGGGTGAGAGGAGGAAGTATTGAGAGAGCAAAAGAGATATAATGAGACAGTGAGAGAGATAGAGATAGATAGATAGAGAGAAATAGAGAGAGATAGAGAGAGAAATAGAGAGAGATAGAGATAGATAGAGAGAGATAGAGAGATAGAGAGATATAGAGAGATAGAGAGAGATAGAGATAGAGTGAGAGATAGAGAGAGAGAGAGAGAGAGAGAGAGAGAATTGAGATAGAGATTGAGAGAATTTGTGAAAGAGTGTGTGACAGAGTGTGTGAGAGAGACACTGAGAGAGAACGAATGAACGAACGAAAGAACACACTTTATTTTTAAAGGTTTAAGAATTGGGCACGCAGGCCCGTTAATATTCTACGTTTCTATCACTATTTATGAAATATGTACTATAACCATGAAATATGAGGCACGCACCAAGACAAATGTAATATGAGACATGTACTAAGGCAAATGCACTATGAGACACGTACTAAATCAAATGTACTATGAGACATGTAATAAGACAAATGTATTATGAAATGTATACTGACAGAAAGTTACTATGAGACATGTACTAAGAGACACGTACTAAACGACTAAGACTGCGAGACCTCAACTATAAGACCTGCACTATGAAACTGGAAGTCCCATGAGAAGCATCTGAAAACAGCTCCCTGTAATTCTGCCAGCATTCTGCCAGACATCACCAGAAGTCGGTTAACACAAGTGTGGATGTTTGACAGTACGTTCATGGCAAGAACTTAGGAAAGAAGTCAACTTCACCGGGGGACTCGACTATGCCTAAATGGACAGTCAGTTCACCAAGAAGGAATGAACGATATGATTCTACCCTGGTCACAACTATCGCATTCCGGAAGTTTCAAGACTTCACTCAATGTCATTCCAACGACTGCCCGCGCTTTTAAAGAGAGTTATCAGCACTCGCTGTCCGCTGTTTGATTGTTCAGTCTGTCAACATTTTCCCCAACATTCTGCCCAGCATTTTCTCTCTCCCCTGGAGATGTCGTTTGCACCTCACCAACATCCCAGGGCTGCAGCGGCACAAACGTGCAACATCCCCACCAGCCCTGCCAACCCGTCAACGAACGATATCTCTACGTCATCACTTCGTGCGTATCCGTCATCACCCGTCAAAGCCGTGTCGAAACCCCCAGTCATTGGGTGCGCGTGCTTTTTTCATCAACACAAGATGGAATCCCTTTTCCTGTTTTTTCTTTTCACCCCGACTTTTTTCTTCTAACGTTGAGGCGAAACATTTTTCTTGGCTATTTCCAACTTGTTTTCTGCCACAAACTGGGGATGCTGAAAGGCAACATTGATGTATGTTTAATTTATAACGTCAATCCATCTGTCATCACACGTTCGGGAAATCTCCCGAGATGTCGGCATTTTGCACGAAAAAGGGGGGATTCTACGTTCTTATGTTGATGTTTATTGTAAAAGAAGCTCTTTCATCTGCGTTTCCAGCATCTAAACACCATTAGAGAGGTCGTGGCGAGCCTGGAAACATCAGACAAGATGTGCTCCGTCATAAAGGAAAGCAGGTATTTTTTGCCTTGTCGAAAAAAGATGCCGAACGAGACAGCTGTCTGTCTATACACATGATTATCAGGCAAGCTGTATTTTAGCTGAGGGTGTGTTTTGCATGCAGTGTGTGGCCGACTGCAACAAAAAATCCTGGCTTTATCTGCTGCACGCAAAAGTGGCCAGGGTATTATCTTCCAATGCCTGCATTAATGTAATAATAATTAAGTTTGGCTTATATGTACCACATGGTGGCCAGAATATTCTTCTTATACAAGGTGCAGGCGGGCGTAGGAGATCACGCAAGTCTCACTGAGCGTGTCTTCCCAACATGCATATATATAGGGTGAATTTTTAATGACTGTGCAGTGGTTGAAAATATTGCCACTCAAAGTTTTGTATTCACCCTCTGTAAAGCACATGCAACATAAAAGGTAAATACAAAACTTGGACCGGTAGTATTTTAAAACACTGCACAGACATTAACAATACATTCTGTATATTAGTTCGCTACAAGACAAACTGTCCGCGCACTCAGACTTACAAAGGTGTGGCGCCCCTAATACGCCATATATCCACAACAGGTTTCTGATACCGGCCGTGCTATTTCGCCCATACGTTACTGGGGTGGTACACACAACAATGGGGTGGGGGAGGGAGGAAAGAATAGTAACACTGTAACCTACAGTGTATGTCGTAAGAGGCGACTAAGGAGAGTTGGCATTACAATGACTACCTTCTACCCTAGAAAACGTAGCTGCACAAACCAACCAACACGCCTGCACAAGACATGACATGGGCTGGCTGAGAGCCTATGCTTCATTTGGGATGAAAATAATCAGCGTGGCGGAATGGATGAAAGTGTTCGCTCTTAAACTTCCGATGTGCTGATGGTGAGGCAGTGGGTTCAATACCTACACCGGTCAGCTGGATTAAAATGTTGACTTTTCGTCCTTGACTTGGGGACGTATATTACAAGTGCCCCAGAAGTCGGAGTGGGTTCACCTGATGGCGAGGGACACTGGTAATAGGGACAGTTAAACCACGTTCAAACAGTTCAGAGCATGAACTACGCTTGAGTTCAAGGTGAGCATACATAACATAGCAGAACTACACAGCAGAATAATAATAATAATAATAATAATAATAATAATAATAATATAATAATAATAATAATAAGAAGAAGAAGAAGAAGAAGAAGAAGAAGAAGAAGAAGAACGGATGAACGAACGAACGAACGAACGAACAGACTTTATTGTCAAAGAGTAAAAAATTGAGCACGCAGGCCCGTCTTACATTCGGCCCTTCCAATCACTCATCTTTCGTTTATTAATAGTGCATAATACATTCACATAGGAAAAAAAAAACATTGTCAAATGAATGCTGTAGACATAAACAATGCATATTCCATGTTTTGAGACACAAACCCCACCCACGCTCACATTCCCCCATCCACCCACACATCCCCCACCCAACCACACACACACACACCCATGCACACATACATGTCCCCATCCATCCACCCGTCACCCACCCACCCACACATCCCACACCCACACATGTCCTCCACCTACACACATCTTCCCACCAACCATACATCTCCACACACACACCCACCACCCACCCACACACACACACACACACACACACCCACCCAGGCACACATACATGCACCCACCCACCCACCCCCGCCTACACATCCCCCACCCAAACACATCCCCCCACTTTACACGCATCACCCCACCCACACACACACATCCTCGACCCATCCCATAACCCACAAACACTCACCCATCCACATATAGTCCCCCACCCACCCACACACCCCCAACCACCCATCCAAACGCACATCTCCCAATCACACATCCCCCGCCAACACACATCTCACCGCCAACCCACACATCCTGCACCTACCTACACACAAATCCCGCACCCACCCACCGAAGAAGCAGAAGAAGAAGAAGAAGAAGAAGAAGAAGAAGAAGAAGAAGAAGAAGAAGAAGAAGAAGAAGAAGAAGAAGAAGAAGAAGAAGAAGAAGAAGAAGATTTACGTAAACTGCCGCAGAAGTTCCCAATATCCGGCTGTTGTAGAATTGCACGTTAGAAGAGTCGATCTCTTGGCAGCAACAGATAAAGAAAACGAGCCAGCAAACGAGTTTGCACATTTATTTTCTGACACTTTGGAATTCTTTTATAGAAAATTAATGGTGATTCTTGAGCTAATTTCAAAGATGAATAGGTCCTCTAGGAAAAGATAACATCCAGCCATTTTACATCAAGTGTTCACAATTTCACATCAATGAGGGTAGATCACAGCTGCGGCTTTCATTTTGTTCACAGGACAGGGCAAGTGTCTCACTTGGAGCACCTAGTCAATTTTTTACAATAGTCAAAGAGAAATACAATCACATATGAAAGAAGTGCGAAGTAGAATATACACGAGGCAACCGGACAAGTGGAAGCACGCCGTGAATGGAATCCGTTGTCAGCGCCAGACGAAAGCGTCTGGATGAAGGAGCCAGTGCACTTCGACATTAACTTCTATAAGGTTCTAAGACATAGCGCCGGCCAGATAAAGCAGCCAGGACACAACTCTGACCAGATACAGCAGCTCGGACACCGGGGCGGGTAGACATTCTAAATCCAGTAATTTGCTTAACTGAAGACACAGAGGTGGAATGTGTTTGTGAATATTCTGTAAAACTGCATTATAATTCTTAAGCTCAATGCATTGAAGTTTGGGTCGTTTGGGCCTTGAACAGGGCTTGTATCTATCGTAGTAGAAAGTTGTACAGTGTGACGTTTCTGTCAGGACATCGTGTCTATCAGGACGTAATGTCTGCCACGACCAAGCTTCTGTCACGGCCCAGTGTCTGTCATGATCAAGTGTTTGCCACAACCACGTGTCTGTTATGACCACGTGTCTGTCACGAACAAGTGTCTGTTATGACCATGTGTCTGTCACGAACAAGTGTCTGATATGACTACGTGTCTGTCACGAACAAGTGTCTGTTATGATCACGTGTCTGTCACGAACAAGTGTCTGTTATGATCACGTGTCTGTCACGAACAAGTGTCTGTTATGATCACGTGTCTGTCACGAACAAGAGTCTGTTATGATCACGTGTCTGTCACGAACAAGTGTCTGTTATGATCACGTATCTGTCACGAACAAGTGTCTGTTATGACCACGTGTCTGTCACGAACAAGTGTCTGTTATGATCACGTGTCTGTCACGAACAAGTGTCTGTTATGATCACGTGTCTGTCACGAACAAGTGTCTGTTATGATCACGTGTTTGCCACGACCACATGCCTATCGTGAACAAGTGTATGTCACGACCAAGTGTCTGTCAATTCCATGTGTCTGTCACTCCCACGTGTCTGTCACGAACAAATGTCTGTCACCATCTAACATCTGTCAGGACCAAGTGTCAGTCACGAACAAGTGTCAGTCAGGACCAAGTATCAGTCAGGGCAAGTATCAGTCACGATCTAGTGTTTGTCAGAACCATGAAACCAAAGATAATGTTTAACGGATGTCATGGAACATGACATTTATTCAACATACACGATGAGTCATCAGATGAGTGATGAAGTCAGTCTCTGTCGTTGAACTATACATTCATAACAATTCATTAACATTTGAGCTCCGCGTGATAATAATTATTCCAGCTGTACTTACCTCATACAACAATTCATGGCGTGAGATAATCCTCAGTTAACCATCTAACGTTAGTCTTTACCGAATTGCTATCTTTATCTTCGGGTATCTTGATATTAACTCAGCCACAAGCTTTCAGTTACCACCTTTCTGCAGTATGATTTCTCTGCATCCCCGCACACGGCAGTGTCTCCATACAACCCCGCATATAGCGGATATCAAGTGGCTACCAGAACAAAAATACTCGAACCGCCGCCTTTCTCCTTGAGAAGCTTTGGCTGGACTCCATTCTGCTAGGCCGACCGGTTCCTCCACGAACGGCCGTCTCCCTCCTGTGGATCCCCCAGCCCAACTAATGCACGTTACAACACAGCGTCAGTAGGTAACAATACATTTCGCATTGACAATACTGGTGTGGTTTAGTGCGACCACAAATGGAGATGTTGCCAACAAAAAGATTGTTTTCCTGACCCGGTACGAAAATACCGCCTACAAAGGGGCTGTGTTGTACAGCTATCATTACCTTCATCAGCAAGGTGTGCAATACTAATACCTGAGCTTCACATCTGTGGAGAGAGATCGAGATCCTTGGAGTAATAGCCACGCAGTGGAACCAAGTCTGTAGACACGCTGCACTACAGAGGGTGGATCTTGACGATGTAGGTCAGTCTAAGTCCTGGTGCTGATCTTGCAACATACGCGGGATAGGGCTTAAATAGAAAGATAATATCACTTGATGGTTAGGGTCAGAGAATGTTAGAAAGATAATATCGTGATACGACTAGGGTAACAGGATGTTAGCAAGATAACATTACAAGATGGTCGGGGGTAAAAGGATATTAAAAAGATAATAGCAAAGGATGATCGAGGTAAAAGTATATTAGAAAGATTGTACCAGATGTATTTGTATTACCTTTCCCCTGGAGTAAACTAGATAGGCCGAGAGAAGGATCATGCTCTATGTTCAACACATGGTCTGTACAAGTCAAGCCAGGCTTTGTGCTATGGAGAGCTATTTGTGCTATGGAGCTATGGAGAGGTATAACTCCATCCGTGCTCTCTGCTATAGGTTGTAGTTGTTATACCTTTTTGAAACACAATGTAACAAACTATTGTCTATCAAGACAACATGGTTACCAGTACTTAATATTAGAAAGATAACATCAAGAGATGGCTGGTGTTATAGGGTTTTACAACGATAATATAAAGAAATGGTTGGGGTAGGAGCTGTTAGAATGATAACACCACAACGTAACCGTTGTAAAACAATATAACATAACACAAAGTAATGCAGCTCTACAGAACACAATTACGTAAAACATAAGACGTTGCGGCGACTAGCCTTCATCATAAAGCAATTACATGGAGGTTCGCATGGCCGAATGGATAAGAACGCATATTCTTAAACATCCGTCGTTGCTCGCCCTTTAAGATTAGTCCAGTAGGTTGGTGGCGGAACAGATGTCCGGGCAAGACCGACTGCGCATGTCTGCCTGCGCAGTCGATTGTCCCGGAACACCTGATGAGTTGGAGACAAAGGTTGCCGGCAGGCAGACGACATTATTTATAATCGTAAATTACAAGTACTTTTAAATTCGGAGTGGGTTCGCCTGATGGCGAGGGACACTGGTAATAGGGAGAGCTAATTCACACGCTAAATTCAGTCCAGCACTACTGGAAGTAGTGTGTGTGGACTAAGCTTGAGTTCAAAGCGAACGAGCGAAGAATAAACACAATTACATATTCAAAACTCAACATAAAAACACGGGGAAGACACTACAGTGGGTACATTAAAACATAAGAACGGGATGAGAAGAATGGAAAGATGAAAAAATGAGAACAATGAAAAGACAATGAAAAATAAAGTGTTACCTATCTGTCACAGCCACACATTATCCACATTATCCGGTAAACTAACATTAGTTAATAGATATTAGCCAAGGGCTACAACTCCCGCCCAAGGGAAAGAAGTAAGACCCTCGAAGGCCAGAGTATTCCAGAACCTTCTCGAAGGACTGGTCAGTGAGTCCACTGTCCCGTGGACACTGATGTGGCCCGCCTATTGCGGGGTTCACGAGGAACTCGAACAGAGTTACCACCCGTGTCGGATTGCGACACGTGTGGATCGACAGAGAGAGACGGGACATCGAAGAGGCAACAGGGCCTGCCTTAGAGGGACTCAATAGTTTAGACCCATGTGTATTTGGGGTTCATAGACATATGCTAGATAGTTTGCTTAGAATGTTTGATGATGTTAAACTGTGTGATGATGTTAAACCTCTGTGATATGCAACTCAGTGCGGGCTTGTTAAACCCACTGCGCCAACGCACTGTATATTGAAATACAATAAATGTTAGATATTATATTTAACGGAGTTATTGTTGCCTGTGTGAGCCCGAGCTCAGATACCTAGACATCCAACACGCTGACAGGCTTTTTGGGGGCTAATCTCCGGTTTTGGCATAAGCTTTACATACAGACGGCTATTGATTGCCAAGTAAAATAGTAAATTAACCATATCAAATTGATGTTTGAAGAAATTTAACAAATTTGCATCTATCTAGTGATCAACTAGTATTAATATGAGTCCCTCTGCAGCTAGTCTCTCAATGATGTTAATACTATAAACTATTTTGACATGACTGTGACATTTTTTGACTGTTAGTAATGTTTTCTCATTCTACGAGCAGATTGTTCCGCGAGTTGTGTGGTGTGTAACCTATGTAAACTATCCAACAGTGGCGAGAGTACAAGACAACATTCACAAGTTCTGGGATCATAAGATAAGTTTCATATCATGCCCATTGCAACCCTAAGCGGTACTTATCACCATCCATCCATGTCTCATTTTGCTTTGCATTGATTTGTATATATATTCATGACCTTGTAACCAACATAACTTTGCATTTGGATTTGCGCATGTAATAATTAAGGGAGATAACTAAATTTTCTACTCCCCAACATTTTTTCTAAGGGATTTAACTTCAGTAAAATTACCAACAAGTAAAAGACAAAATGTCTACTTTAGAAAAATGTATTGAGCAAGGTATGAAATTAGGTTATAAAGAAGAGAAACTGTCAGAATGGGCACAGAAGACGCACGCAGAGAACATTGCCCGTGAAGAAAGAGCGATAGAACGAGAAGAAAAACAAAGGCAAATGCAGGCAGAAGAAAAGAAAATGCAAATGGAGGCAGAAGAGAAAAAGATGCAGATGCAACTACAAGCTGAAGAGAAGAAAATGCAATTACAGGCTCAAGAGAAACAATTAGAGCTTGGAGCGGCGGCCAAACAAGCCCAATTGAATGCCGATACACAAATAAAATTAAAACAGATGGAGATTGATTCCAACGTAGAAATATCTGTAAATAAACTGAGAAGCAAGGAGGAAGAACAAAAATATAACAAGTATAAAGGCCTCGTGAAAGCATTCTGCTCAGGAGATTCCATCAGTGCATACCTGGAAAATTTTGAGTGTCTAATGTCCTACCATAAGATCATAAAATCAGATTGGTCATTTATTTTAATGAGAAACTTAGCTCTGGAACCTTTGAAAGTAATAGAGACAGTGCCACAGGAAATGAGAAAAGATTATGATTACTTAAAGCAACGCATTCTCCAACATTTCTCTTTAGATACTGCAGGTTACCAACAACAGTTCGCTAAATTATCCCCTCAACCAAATCAAACCTTCATAGACTACATGTCTACAGTTCAGGATGTATGCACAAAGTGGATTAACTCAGCTAAAACTAACAATAGCCATGACAAACTAAAAGAACTCATTATTATTGACAAAATAGTTAGTACAATCCCCACACCTTTTGCTAAGTTTTTGAAACAAATGGACTGTAGGAGTATTCAGGATGTAGAGACAAAGGGGAACGCATTTTTCACAGCGAACAGAGATATTTTCCAATTAAACCTAAGTCAGAACGAAACAGCAGCAGTGGTAAACACTAGATACTCGAAACCAACTGAAAGCAAGTTTAAACCACGCTCAAATGTCAGGAAGCCAGTTAAGTGCCAATATTGTAGTTTGACTCACGAAGAATACGCTATGTGCGATAAATCGCCCAACTATCCACACCATCTCAAAATGATCGTGGAAAAGCAGAAGAACGAGAGAAATGCGTACCAGAGAGCGGTCAAATGCTATTTTTGCAGTAGCTTTGGGCACTACAGTCGCTTTTGTGATGGCCGAAAATTATTGAAACAGGCCAATGCTGCACTAGTTGAAAGTTCCTCAGAGGAAGATATTGAGTTACTGAATGAGTGTGACAATCAAAACGAAAGTTTGAGTGAGCTAGGAAATGCAGTGCACATTATTGACACCATTACAGACAGTAAGTGTAACACCTGTACGAAATTCCAACTTGACACAACATTACTATGTGGCCACACTATCCCTATTTCGAATGAAACGGCCAATGCTGTCTTATCTTCTACAGGCAAGCTAAATTTCTCAACAGGGTTTGTAAATAACAAAAAGTGCACATTAATTCGTGATTCCGGCGCAACGCTCTGTGGGATTAAGAAAACATTAATCAACGACAAAGACTATACACACAAACACGTAACTTGTCGCACATTCTCAGGCACTATAGAGAAATACCCCCTTGCTCTTGTCGAAATTCGAACACTGTTCATGTCAGGACTAGTATTGTGCGCAGCCCTAGAAAATCCAGTCGCTGATATTATACTTGGGAACCTGCCCAACATACGACCTTGCTCTGAAAAGGAAATCAGAGATTGGGAGCGGAAAAATGGTATACAACACCCAAACAGCGATCCGAAAGAGAAACACCATTCATGCTTGTCTCAATCTGCCAAAAGAACAAGGGAGACAACCAATGAAGTAATTCAGAAAGAATTCACCGAGGTGTATGATGCAGGGGCGGTCGAATCTGTCAGTGATACGACCAACTTAAAGCCTCGAATTGAGGATGCTACCGATCTACCAAGTACCAAGCCTGTAGATGTGCAACAACACACACAACACACGAATGCAATAACACGACAGACAACTCACAAAACTCACACCGACCAACTGCAGGAGTCACTAGAAATTGTAGCACCAAACACTACCATCACTAATTTTGGAGATGAACAAAAATCAGATCCTACACTTTCACCATATTTTAGGTTAGTAGGACTTAAACCAAAATTATCTAAGAACGCATCGTGGTCATTTACATTAAAGAACAATGTGTTGACTAGATTATACACTAGAGATCAGACCACAATACAGCAAGTAGTGTTACCACAAGCACATTGAGAGAAAGTACTAAAGATAGCCCATGACTCACCTTTCGGAGGTCATATGGGGTACGAAAAGACTAGAGCTAGGGTCCTGACCCAATTTTATTGGCCGAAATTTTGCCAAGACATAAAAACCTATTGTAGATCATGTGATATATGTCAGAAACTGGTGAAAAAGGGGAAAAACCCTACGGCAGAAGTCCAATCAACCACAACTGCCTCGAGGCCATTCCAAATCGTGGCAGTTGACCTAGTAGGTCCGTTGAATCACATCTCAAGTAAAGGGAATAGATATATTTTTACTCTTATTGATCTATGTACGAGATGGCCAGAAATGCTTCCGTTAAGATCTATCTCCTCTAAGGATGTGACGGACATATTGTTAAATATATTCTCCCGTTTCGGCTTTCCGGAGAAAATAATTTCAGATAGGGGAACCCAGTTCATATCCAATGCCACTCAATCGGTAACTAAGTTACTAGGCATAAAGCAATGTTTCACCAGTCCCTATCGACCGGCCGCAAATAGTATCTGCGAAAAACTAAATGGGGACCTGAAACATATGCTATCCAAAGTGACAGCTGAAAATCCAGCCAATTGGGATATACTTCTCCCAACGGTGCTGTTCGCATATAGAGAAGTCCCGCAATCAAGCACAGGGTTCTCTCCCTTCGAATTGATGTATGGAGCGAACCCAAGAGGACCTCTCACTATTTACAAAGATATCATATCACAACCTGTAAATATCCAACTACCCATTTCCACCTATGATTTAGTCACTGACACCAGAGACAAAATCATACGTTCCTGTATACTGGCCAGAACATCATTACAGGAGAAAGGTTTTAGGTACAGGCAGTACGCCAACAAAGGTGCAAAAACAATTGTATTAAAACCAGGTCAGGATATTTTACTACTGCTACCTGACAAGAGAGATTTACTATCAACCTCTTGGCAGGGACCGTTTAAAATTGTTAGAAGAATTTCGGAAGTTGATTACGAAATTTCGTTGAATGGAAAGATGAAAATATTCCATGTAAATATGTTAAAACCATACTATGCTAGACAGGACACTGACACGAATGAGCAAACGCAGCTAACTGATGACAGAAACGAAACGACAGTGACCCAACTGAGTGACATCTTGACAAACGAAGCATCGTTAACGACGCACTCTTACGACAACAAAGAAGACGAAGACATATGTACATTACCGACAATATGTGATAACGACAGCGACGACCAATTTGATGACATATTGACAACGATTAATCTCGACGACGACAATGACATTGAGGACAATTTCCAAACAGTAGCATCTGTGATAAATCAGACAGACGTAGACAATACTGAAATCCCAGTACCGATTATGAATGACGACGGTAGTATAAAGGACATACAAATCTCTGACACTCTGACACAACAGCAGCGACAAGACATTTTGACTCTCCTTAACGAGTATAAATCTATCTTCTCTAACAAACCTGGACGGACTGACAAAATAACACATTCAATTGTGTTGACAGATCTGACACCGGTCAAATGTAGACCATATTCTATTCCTCTGCATTATAGAGCAAATTTAGACAAAGACATTTTGGATTTAGAGAAAAATAGAATAATTCAGAAATCTATGTCTCAATATTCTTCACCGATTGTCCTGGTGAAAAAGAAGGACCAAACGATCCGTTTGTGCATCGATTATAGAAAGTTAAATACAATAACCACAACAGATGCGGAGCCGATGAATAGCTGTGAAGACCTCATTTTGAACATGTCTCAATCATCCTTATTTTCAAAGGTTGATTTAGCGAAAGGTTATTGGCAAGTACCACTACACCCTGCTTCTAGACATATAACAGCATTCGCAACACCTCTCGGTTTGTACGAATGGAGATATCTTCCATTTGGGCTGAAGAACGCTCCCGCCACATTTGTTAGGTTAACTAGATTGCTATTGCACGGAATTAAAGATGTCCAAGCTTATATTGATGATATATGCATTCATTCTTCTAATATGACTTTTCACTTACTTACACTCAAACAAGTCTTCAACCAAATCTTTCTTTTCGGACTTACTATCAAACCTTCCAAGGTTGAAATAGGCTATAAACAAATAGACTTCCTTGGTCATAGAATTTCTGAAGGCAAACTGCTGACAGATGAGAAAATTGTTTCGAAGATTCTCAATCTAGAAGTTCCTACCACAAAGAAACAAATTAGAAGTTTATTAGGTCTTATAAACTATTATTCTAAGTTTATACCAAATTGGGCAGAACTTACATCAGTTTTTTCTAATATGTTGACAAAAGATCATCCATCAAAAGTTTGTAAAAGTATCAGCTTAGAGGATGCAATATGCAGATTGAAACGCATTTTTTTCTAATCCACCAGTCTTACGATTACCAAACATAGATTTACCCTTTATTTTGACCACAGATTCGAGTGCTATCGCAATTGGAGGATGTTTAATGGAGTGAGACACCCAATTCTCTACGTAAGCCGTAAGCTGAATAAAGCAGAGACCCGTTACTCTACAGTGGAATTGGAGGCATTAAGTCTATTATTTTGTATGCTCAGATTGTCTAAGTTCCTCTTGGGTGCCCACTTCGTTGTACTCACCGACAATTCGCCATTGTTGGTACTTAAGCAAGGTGTTCCCAAAAACCATCGTTTGCAAAGATGGTGTCTTCTTCTCCAAGATTTCGACTTCGAAATCCGCCATATCAGAGGCACTGATAACATTATAGCTGATATTTTATCGCGGCAGACGAATGCGCCAACAGAATAACATTTGGCACATTGACCATTCGCCATACCAGGAATTGTGATATTTTATCCCGTGGCATAGAACAGTGTAACTTTACACCTGCTAAAGAACTTCCATTTAAAAGTAATAACACCCCAGTGAATAGGTTACATATAACACCCACGAACGTTAAACGGTGAGAACTATACGACCAACTATCAAAGCTCCAAGACCAATCCGAGCGAGAGACATTAACTGTGAAATGATTTCATCTAGTGAACTGACATTGATCATGAAAACATTAAGAACACTTTATACTCGACATTGAGAACATTCCGTACTTGCTGTGGCTAATAGACTTTGCAAACAGCCGAAACAGAAATACATCAACGACAACACTCAAGAGACAGCCATACTAACTATTAACATTCATGGCACGATACGCTAACAACAGGAGGACAACGCGCACATCATCGTTGGATTTAGTTACTTAGTTAATTAATTAATTTAGTAGTGAATATGTATTATATTATTATGTATATAAAATGTGTTAACCTGTAATTTGTACATTTTCTACTATATTATTACAGGTATTTCCATTCATAGGTTAAATAACCTGCCTATGCCATTTTCTCTATGTAAATTATAAACCATTTTTGAGTCATCGTACAAAAAGTACGTATTATCTTAAAGGGAAAATATCGCCTATTCCGTTTTTTTTCTAAGAAAAATAACACTTACCTCAACTTTAATTATATATTTTAACCAAATACTATTGTGAATGAAAGATGTGTGAATGGCAGTGTGAAAGAATTAAATGAGAGAGCGATATACTGAGCGGACAAATTGTACGCAAAACGTATTTATTTTAATTTGTCTGCGTCTGTCATGTAAATTGTACCACTTGTCTAAATTGTTGATACATGTTTAGCAGTTAGTTTAGTACTCTTAGTTAGCAGTTAGGATACTACATCTAAGCACCACTGCTTGGAATGCCTGATCATGTATTGCACACATTGGAGTAATTCATGATTAAGGATATCCCAACTCGTGACGCTTGGAAATAAGCCACACATTCAGCACACATTTACACAAAACTCAAAACTGAACACTATCAATTAAAATGCAGTCACTTTATTAGAAGCAGCAACTTATTAGTCAACACACTAACAAGCCAACAGTGACACATGTAGTCAGATGGGGTAAAATAACAACGTAACCACATATTTAGCATTATACAACATACGAGAGTAAAAGTGTATTGAAATGCACACACAGAACAAGATTTGAAGATGTACTTAATTAGCCAAGACTTTTGTCTTGTTAATCCTCTTTAAAACAGAGGTTAATTATCTTGGTATCAGTGGGATACTATGAGAAGGACGGGTTGTAGACACAACTAGTAAACGTCACGTAACTTCGGTCAGATAAGCATTGTTAAGGACACAGGAGAGAGAGAGAGAGAGAGAGAGAGAGATCTCTTCACCAAATCAAAGAAGTGGTGTATGGGAGAATACATGAGTGTTGATGCCAGTATGTAGGTTACCAAGTTACTGTCCACCAAACTACATACACCGACTTTATGTGATTCTGTGACAGAATTAGTGCAGAACTAATTACCCTATAACAACCCATCAAATCAGGGGAGAGGGGGGACTCCTGTCACAGCCTCACATTATCCACATTATCCGGTAAACTAACATTAGTTAATAGATATTAGCCAAGGGCTACAACTCCCGCCCAAGGGAAAGAAGTAAGACCCTCGAAGTAACCTCACTAAAAAATGCCCGCCAGAAGTCGGAAGTGTCGGCCTACGGGTGGCAAACTAAAAATTGACACTACGCAATTACGTCCGAGTGAAATGTCTCGCCCGAATGTCTCTCGTGCTAGGAACAGCTCTGACTACCTAGTTTCCGAATGCCGCTCTTGTTCGGAACAGCTCTGACTGGGTAGTTTTCCGAATGTCTGTTGAGCCTGGAAAAGCTCTGATGGGCGCAACGACAAGCACATGTCCGAAAACTCGCTGAGTGGATGCCGTCTGCAAACCTGTCTGGTTTGTGCGGGAATGACCCGGGGAAACGAAATGACCAATATATTGAAGTGAGGATTTAAAGCAGCCATGAGCAGGACGTGACGATCTCCCTCGGTGAGCCCAGATCCAGGGCGTTATGTGTCGGCCCTGCAACTATGGAAGCAACCTTGGATGGCGGAAAATGCTATGGACTGTCCCTGCCTTCCTTTGAGGGATGACCGTTGTCTTCGACCGTTCCACCTTGGCCAGCATGGTTGCAGATGGCGCCACAAAAGTGAGAGTCTCCCAGGAATGCTAACCTGGTCAAAAATGCACGCTAAAAGCCGGATGTGTTGGCCTAAGGGTTTCGATCCAAGGGTGCCTAACTAGACACACCGCAATCACATCTGAAAAAACACTCCGGATGAACGCAAAGAAGAAGAAGACCCTCGAAGGCCAGAGTATTCCAGAACCTTCTCGAAGGACTGGTCAGTGAGTCCACTGTCCCGTGGACACTGATGTGGCCCGCCTATTGCGGGGTCCACGAGGAACTCGAACAGAGTTACCACCCGTGTCGGATTGCGACACGTGTGGATCGGCAGAGAGAGACGGGACATCGAAGAGGCAACAGAGCCTGCCTTAGAGGGACTCAATAGTTTAGACCCATGTGTATTTGGGGTTCATAGACATATGCTAGATAGTTTGCTTAGAATATTTGATGATGTTAAACTGTGTGATGATGTTAAACCTCTGTGATATGCAACTCAGTGCGGGCTTGTTAAACCCACTGCGCCAACGCACTGTATATTGAAATACAATAAATGTTAGATATTATATTTAACGGAGTTATTGTTGCCTGTGTGAGCCCGAGCTCAGATACCTAGACATCCAACACGCTGACATATCTCAGAATCCCAGGCTGAAATTATGTTAAGAGGATGTTAGAATGACAACATTACAACGTAGTCGGGGTAAGAAATGTTAGAATGACAACATCACAAAGTAGTCGGATTAAGAAATGTTAGAATGACAACATCACAACGTAGTCGGGGTAAGATGATGTTAGAATGACAACATCACAACGTAGTCGGGGTAAGAAATGTTAGAATGACAACATCACAGCGTAGTCTGTGTAAGAAATGTTAGAATGACAACATCACAACGTAGTCGGGGTAAGAAATGTTAGAATGACAACATGACAACGTAGTCTGTGTAAGAAATGTTAGAATGACAACATCACAAATTAGTCGGATTAAGAAATGTTAGAATGACAACATCACAACGTAGTCGGGGTAAGATGATGTTAGAATGACAACATCACAACGTAGTCGGGGTAAGAAATGTTAGAATGACATCACAAAGTAGTCGGATTAAGAAATGTTAGAATGACAACATCACAAAGTAGTCAGATTAAGAAATGTTAGAATGACAACATCACAACGTAGTCTGTGTAAGAAATGTTAGAATGACAACATCACAACGTAGTCTGTGTAAGAAATGTTAGAATCACAACATCACAACGTAGTCGGGGTAAGAAATGTTAGAATGACAACGTCAAATGGTAGTCGGGGTAAGAAATGTTAGAATGACAACATCACAACGTAGTCGGGGTAAGAAATGTTAGAATGACAACATCACAACGTAGTCGGTGTAAGCGGATGTTATAATGACAACATCAGATGGTAGTCGGGGTAAGAAATGTTAGAATGACAACATCACAAAGTAGTCGGATTAAGAAATGTTAGAATGACAACATCACAACGTAGTCGGTGTAAGAAATGTTAGAATGACAACATGACAACGTAGTCTGTGTAAGAAATGTTAGAATGACAACATCACAAAGTAGTCGGATTAAGAAATGTTAGAATGACAACATCACAACGTAGTCGGATTAGGAAATGTTAGAATGACAACATCACAAAGTAGTCGGATTAAGAAATGTTAGAATGACAACATCACAACGTAGTCTGTGTAAGAAATGTTAGAATGACAACATCACAACGTAGTCGGGGTAAGATGATGTTAGAATGACGACATCACAACGTAGTCGGGGTAAGAAATGTTAGAATGACAACATCACAACGTAGTCTGTGTAAGAAATATTAGAATGACAACATCACAACGTAGTCGGTGTAAGCGGATGTTATAATGACAACATCAGATGGTAGTCGGGGTAAGAAATGTTAGAATGACAACATCACAACGTAGTCGGATTAAGATTTGTTTGAATGACGACATCACAACGTAGTCGGGGTAAGAAATGTTAGAATGACAACATCACAACGTAGTCTGTGTAAGAAATGTTAGAATGACAACATCACAAAGTAGTCGGATTAAGAAATGTTAGAATGACAACATCACAACGTATTCTGTGTAAGAAATGTTAGAATGACAACATCACAACGTAGTCGGGGTAAGATGATGTTAGAATGACGACATCACAACGTAGTCGGGGTAAGAAATGTTAGAATGACAACATCACAACGTAGTCTGTGTAAGAAATGTTAGAATGACAACATCACAACGTAGTCGGTGTAAGCGGATGTTATAATGACAACATCAGATGGTAGTCGGGGTAAGAAATGTTAGAATGACAACATCACAACGTAGTCGGATTAAGATTTGTTTGAATGACAACATCACAACGTAGTCGGTGTAAGAAATGTTAGAATGACAACATCACAACGTAGTCGGGGTAAGAAATGTTAGAATGACAACATCACAACGTAGTCGGGGTAAGAAATGTTAGAATGACAACATGACAACGTAGTCTGTGTAAGAAATGTTAGAATGACAACATCACAAAGTAGTCGGATTAAGAAATGTTAGAATGACAACATCACAACGTAGTCTGTGTAAGAAATGTTAGAATGACAACATCACAACGTAGTCGGGGTAAGATGATGTTAGAATGACGACATCACAACGTAGTCGGGGTAAGAAATGTTAGAATGACAACATGACAACGTAGTCTGTGTAATAAATGTTAGAATGACAACATCACAACGTAGTCGGGGTAAGAAATGTTAGAATGACAACGTCAGATGGTAGTCGGGGTAAGAAATGTTAGAATGACAACATCACAACGTAGTCGGTGCAAGCGGATGTTATAATGACAACATCACAACGTAGTCGGGGTAAGAAATGTTAGAATGACAACATCACAAAGTAGTCGGATTAAGAAATGTTATAATGACAACATCACAACGTAGTCGGATTAGGAAATGTTAGAATGACAACATCACAACGTAGTCGGGGTAAGCGGATGTTAGAATGACAACATCACAACGTAGTCGGTGTAAAAAATGTTAGAATGACAACATCACAACGTAGTCGGGGTAAGCGGATGTTAAGATGCTGCATGGCAAGGCAAAGAGTGCTGGTAATCTGTTTCATCCCACATTGCCATCCGAAGTTGGCAGCAAATCTCAAATGGTTTCCCTGTCTCCTGACAGTTCTATAGCACTTAAGAACTCCCTTTCTTACCACGGTTAACAAAGAAAACTTTCAGAGAATTGTCTTCATCTTTTGAAATGCTGTCATTTCTGGGGATACTCTACATGTAACTTCCTTAATGCATCTATTATCTGCTGTCTTACTACACATAATACACATCTGATTCGCTAAATTATCGATTGTTCTAATAAATTTGAATAATTAAGACAAAAATAGGTACTTTTGCTTTCTTTCACCCCAAACAAAAGGGAATCCCTGGGTATGACGTCACATCCAGGGATTCCCTGTGTTGCGCCGAAAATTCAGGGGGTTTCCGCGTGTTGCGCCGTAGCTCGGTGCGCAATTCTATGCGGCGGCGGTGGTGCGCTATTCTTTCACTTTCCGGTTAGGGTTAGGGTTAGGGGGTAGGGTTAGGATTAGGGTTAGGGTTAGGGTTAGTGTGTGTACCCTACCCCTAACCCTAATCCTAACCCTACCCCCTAACCCTAACCCTAACCGGAAAGTGATTGCAGGATCGATGCAAATGAGGATCGAAGGGAGACAGAAACGGTTGCCACAGCCCAAAGAAACAACACTGGTGTGGGGCAATTGAAACGCACTGACACGCACTCCAGCCGAACACAGAGGAGATCACCGTCGGCGCTAAATATAGCTGGTGACTCTAAATATAGCTGGCAAAGTTTGTTTGGGGTGAAAGAAAGCAGAAGTACCCAAAAATAATATATTAGTTAGTCTTTCCTCTTGAGCCTAAGGCGGCGCATAGGGCAGAAGTCCTGTCTCTCCATGCTTGGCGGTTCGCTGCTACCTGTTGTAGATCTTGGATATTTACTTGGCCATTGAATGAGCCTTCTCTAATGATGGTTCTACGCAGGGTCTCTCTTGGTCTTCCCCGTTTTCTTTTCCCTACTGGTGACCATATGAGGGCTTGGTAGGAGAGTCTTGACTTGTCCATTCTGAGTACATGGCCGATGTAGTTCCAACGGCGTCTTCTTATGAAATTGGATACTGTATCTTGCTTAGTCTCTTGTCTTATTTGCGAATTGGTTCTGAATTCTGCCCAGTGGATGTTTAGAAGTCTTCTAAAAATAATATATTGCGCGATGTTTTATTAAACGCAATACATATGTGATGGGCGCAGGGTATGGCGGTTGATCTCCAGATGGGTGTATCGGTCGTGGGACATCTTGCTTGTGATCGAGAAGTTTTCCGGAAGGTTGTTATGGGAGCGAGGTTCTGCAAAGGACATGCTACTGAATGAATATATATGTGATATGTTCAGTTACCGATTATTCTGTCATAAACAACACAGATCTAATATATTCAATTACATATGTTCTGTCACACACAACACAGATCTGACATGCAGAATTACCTATTATTTTTTTAACACCCAACATTAGCCTGATATGTTCAAATACCGATTATTCTGTCATACACAACGCAAATCTATTATGTTGAATGACTGATTGCTTTACTGTGTACAACACAAATGACATACTACAGAAACATCAACATTTAACATGGTTCCTCATTTATAAGATGAAAACAGGTAATTTTCTTTGATGTGCAATTGCTTGCAGATAACATATACAAGTTATGAACCAAGCTATCTAACGAGACCGCAAGAACTACAAAAAATTTAAAATCATCCACACACACGCTATACAAACTATAACACACACACATAACCGCTGCCTTTAAATGCATTCGTTCCTTTCCTGTATTATTCACATGTTTTTCTTATCTCACTCTTGTTATCTTGGAACCAGGATCTGTTATATTACAATTCCTATATATTATTTCTCATTTTGGCAGCGCAGGTTAAACAGTTCTGACACGTTGTTCTTTCTTCTCCCGCAACACGTTGCCAGTCACTGAATAATTCATGGACTTTCAAGCAGCCACAATTTTAAACCGTTTGATCCAACTCAATCCAGCTGAACCATGTTTCTTTCTTTAAGATTATTCATGAGTTTTACCAAATAAATGTGTCCATTCCACTTGTCGCTTTCGTTGTCCATGAGTTCTTCGCTTTGTATTTATTTATGCTACTTTGATTTTATTGTGCTGGCCATGGTTTAAAGAAAAATTATGGTCGCAGTTTGGCTTATTAATAATTTATTTTCAATTTCTGTTTGAATTTTTAAAGTTTAATTACTTCCGTATATTTCCCGTCTTTATATGATGTTTTGCCTTTATCTGCACATGTTACTATGTTGCTGGTAAAGTTATTTTATTTTTTCATAACGTGGATGCTTATAAAAAACAATTTTGAAGAGCTGTGGGATAAAAACAGAACAAAGAGGAGGGGAGGAAATTGAAGAAGAAGAAATAGAAGAAGGAGAAGAGGAGAAAGAAGAGGAGGAAGAAGAGGAGAAGGAAGGGGATGAGGAGGAAGAAGATGAAGCAGAAGGAGAAGATGAGGAGGAGGAGGATGGGTAAGAAGAAGAAGAAGGAGGAGGAGGAGGAGGAGGAGAAGGAGAAGTAGAAGAAGAAGAAGAGGAAGAAGAAGAAGAAGAAGAAGAAGAAGAAGAAGAAGAAGAAGAAGAAGAAGAAGAAGAAGAAGAAGAAGAAGAATATGACATTAATGTCCACTGTTATGAACAGAAACAATAACAATTAGTTTGTATGGCAGCTATGGTCAAACTCTGGATTCTCCGCGTATATTCCCCCAGGTGAAATGTGACTGTTGACGAAGCTTCTGGGCCCAGCGGCTGAGGCTAAGACATGAGCTGAACCTCATTTGAATCTAAGTCTTACAAAACAAGGGGGTAAACAAACTACAAAGAGCTCGTGATTAATATCACAGAAAGATGCCCACGGCGTTAAACGAGAGAGATAGACAGAAAGGGAGCAAGAGTATGCATATACATCAGTATGAAATAAGTAGCAAAGAACTGTCATATTGTACATGAATTCAGGTGGAAGTAAACATAAAAATATGGAAGATGAGCACACATAGTAATGAATAGCATGTTATATGGCACATGTACGTTCGAGTACAGAAAGAGAGTGAGACTGAGAGAGGCAGAAAAAGTAAGGGAGGGGGTGGGGAGAGAGATGGCGACAGAAACAAAGAAATATTGAGACAGGCAAAGAAAACGAGATAGACAGGAAAAGAGTATTAAATGATGAGAGAAAGAGGAGCAGTGGCAGTGAGAGGGAAACGGAGAGACAAAAACAGCTATACAGAGAGGCAGACAGAGAAAGAGGGAGTGCTTGGTATAGAGTGGCAGAGACATTGAGAGAGGCCCAGACAGAGAGAGAGAGAGAGATAGCGAGGGGCAAAGAGAGAGAGAGAGAGAGAGAGAGAGAGGAATAGAGAGATAGGGTGAGAGAGACAGAGATAATAAGAGAGACAGAGATACATAGTTAGAGAAACAGAAAATTAGATTCTTGGACACACAGAGACAGAAACAGAGATAAAGAAAGAGAGTGGAAGGGACAGAGCAGAGAGAGAGACAAAAAGAGATAGAGTGAGATTCACAGAGAGTGTAAAAGAAATGAATCGACACAATGAGAAAGACATAGACAATGAGAGAGTCAGAGACAGAAAAGTACCTGAAAAGGTAGCTAAAAAGAAGGTAAAGGCCCGTCGTAAGACACAGGTACGGAATTCACGTTTCACTTAACCACATACCTTTCTCTTCGCCCACAATGTCATTCCCCCTTTCCAGTAATTCACAAAGGTTGTACAAGGCCTGCGAGACTAGAGCAAGCGGGGCCATAGGAGAAAAAGAGTAATCCGGACAGAAAGAATGATTGATAGCTTCTCAAATCTGGTGTGACTTCATACGTCACTCTAAGTACTCTTAAAGAACGCAGAATTAATTGCTCACAGGGTGCCGAGCTCAGCAGGGAACCAGGCCCAGCGATAGGGTGGGCCGACGGGTTGTCAGACGGTGTGTTAGGCGGGAAGGCGCCTGTCAGGGGTTGACAGGCCAGGGGGAACTGAGACGCTTGATGTTGTGCGGGCAGACTGCTGGCAGCCAATTTAAGGAAGCTACAGCGGCTGCTGTTTTTACATGGATAAATCACCGTGTTTATGATGGGGAAATCTGTTTCTGATTATGAGTGATGCCCTCTGACAGATTTATGCTGATTATGGTTCGTGGTGGGGAGGGGTAGGTGAGGAGGAGAAGGAGGAGACCTGGGTACGTTTCGGTGCGCTGCTGATAAGCAAGGCACCTGAAAGATTTGTAATATAAACATGTTAAATCGTTTGCTACTGTTTTCAGTCCTTATACACCTACCTGCCCGCCTACCTAGCTACCTGCCCGCCTACCTAGCTACCTGCCTGACAACATATCTACCTTCCCGCCTACCTAGCTACCTGCCTCACTACATACCTACCTGCCTGACTACATACCTACCTGCCAGACTACATATCTACCTGCCAGACTACATATCTACCTACCTGACTAATATCTACCTGCCAGACTACATACCTACCTGCCCGTCTACCTAGCTACCTGCCTGACTACATACCTACCTGCCAGACTACATATCTACCTGCCTGACTACATACCTACCTGCCAGACTACATATCTACTTGCCTGTCTACCTAGCTACCTGCCCGTATACCTAGCTACCTGCCTGAATACATATCTACCTGCCCGTCTACCTAGCTACCTGCCCGCCTACCTAGTTACCTGCCTGACTAGATATCTACCTCCCCGTCTACCTAGCTACCTGCCCGCCTACCTAGCTACCTGCCTGACTACATATCTACCTGCCCGTCTACCTAGCTACCTGCCCGCCTACCTAGCTACCTGCCAGACTACATATCTACCTGCCAGACTACCTAGCTACCTGCCAGCCTACATATCTAAATGCCAGACTACATATCTACCTGCCAGACTACATATCTACCTGCCAGACTATATATCTACCTGCCTGACTACCTAGCTACCTGCCAGCCTACATATCTAAATGCCAGACTACATATCTACCTGCCAGACTACATATCTACCTGCCAGACTACATATCTACCTGCCAGACTACATATCTACCTGCCAGACTACATATCTACTTGCCCGCCTAGAAAGGGAGACAGAGGACGGAGGAATAGTAAGGAGGGATAGACAGAGAAAGAGAGGGGAAGAGAGACAGTGGGGGATGGGGGGATTGAAACAGAGACAGAGAGCAAGAGAACGAGGAATAGAGAAAGAGAGGGGGGAGACTGTGGACGGAGGAAGGGAATGAGGTATAGAGTAAGAGAGAGACAGAGAGAGAGGGGGGAAGGGAGACTGTGGACGGAGGAAGGGAGTGAGATATAGAGTAAGAGAGAGAAAGAGAGAGAAAGAGAGAGAGAGAGAGAGAGAGAGAGAGAGAGAGAGAGAGAGAGAGAGAGAGAGAGAGAGAACGAACGAACGAACGGACTTTATTTTAAAAGGGTAACAAATTGGGCACGCAGGCCCGTCTTACAATCGGCCCTTTCGATCACTCATCTTTCATTCATCAAATGTGCATGTTACATTTACATAGGAAAAAAAAACATTGTCAAATTGATTTTGTAAGCATAAACAATGCATATTACGCATGGTATATTCACATGGGGAAAAAAACATTGTCAAATGAAAGTTGTAAACATAAACAGTGCATATTGCAATGTTGTGAGACACATCCTCCATCCACCCTCACACCCCGCAGCCACCCTCACATCCCTCAGCCACCCACACATCCCCCACCCACACATCCCCCACCCACCACATCCCCACCCACTCACACTACCTCCACGCACTCACACAGACTCAGGAAAACATTCATGCCGCCACCCACCCACCGATCCCCCACCCACACACATTTCCCCATCTACACATACATCCCCCACCCATCCCATAACCGACACGCACACACCCACCCACATATTCTCCACCACCCACTCACACACCCGCAACCACCCAGCAAAACAGACATCACAAAATCACACACACATACCCCCGTCAATCCACACATCCCGCACCTATCACAATTTTCCCCACCCACCCACACACACATCAGCCAACCTACACCAACTCACCCACCCAATATCCGCCACCTCTCAACTGCACATCCTCCACCTATACACACATCCCCACCCACAAACACATCTCCCCACCTGCCCACACATATCACCCACCCATAAACACCCCCCCCCCCCCCAAAAAAAAAAAAAACACCTCCCTCCCACACACACCCCACCACCCACATATACCCCACCCACACACATCCACCGCTCACACACATCTTCCCACAAACACACACATTCCCCAACCATACACTCATCTCTCACACACATCCACCCACTCACGTACTCAGAGAGAGAGAGAGAGAGAGAGAGAGAGAGAGAGAGAGAGAGAGAGAGAGAGAGAGAGAAGAGAGAGAGAGAGTGTGAAAGTGAGACAGTGGACGGAGGAAGGGAGCGAGGGATAGAGTCATAGAGAGAGAGGGGGGGGGAAGGGATACTGTGAACGGAGGAAGGGAGTGAGGGATAGAGTCAGAGAGAGAGAGAAGGAGAGTGAAAGTGAAAGGGAAAGAGAGGACGGAGAGTGGAGAAAGAGAGAACGAACGAACTTTAGTTTCAAAGGGTTACAAATTGGGCACGCAGGCCGGTATTACATTAGGCTCTTCCAATCACTCATCTTTCGTTCATCATTTGTGCATGCTACATTCACATGAAAAAAAAAAAAAAAAACATTGTCAAATGAATGTTGTAAACATAAACAATGCATGTTACCATGTTATGAGACAGCCAGGCAGGCAGACACACGTACACACGCACATTCGTAAGCACAAACATACAATTCTACATACATAATTGAGAGAGATAGGGGAGGGGAAGGAAGACGGAGGAGTAGAGGGAGAAATATAGAGAGAGGGGGGAAAGAAGACAGAGGAGTAGAGGGAGAGAGAGAGAGAGCGAGAGAGAGGGGGGGGGGAGGGGAAGCGAGACAGAGGGGTAGAGAGAGAGAGAGAGAGAGAGAGGGAAGGGGTAGTGAGACAGAGGGGTAGAGGAAGAGATAGCGAGGGAGGGAAGGGGAAGGAAGACAGAGGAGTAGAGGGAGAGAGAGAGAGAGAGGGGGGAGGGGAAGGGAGACAGAGGAGTAGAGGGAGAGATAGAGAGAAATTGAGGGGAAAGTGGACAGAAGAGTAGAGGGAGAAATAGAAAGACGGGGAGGGGAAAGTGGACAGAGGAGTAGAGGGAGAGATAGAGAGAGGGGGAGTGGAAGGGAAACAGAGGGGTAGAGGGAGAGGTAGAGAGAGGGGGAGGGGAAAGTGGACAGAGGAGTAGAGGGAGAGATAGAGAGAAATTGAGGGGAAAGTGGACAGAAGAGTAGAGGGAGTGATAGAGGGAGGGGAGGGGAAAGTGGACAGAGGAGTAGAGGGAGAGATAGAGAGAGGGGAGGGGAAGGGGGACAAGGGGTAGAGGGAGAGATAGAGAGAGGGGGAGGGGAAAGTGGACAGAGGAGTAGAGGGAGAGATAGAGAGAGGGGGAATGGAAGGGAGACAGAGGGGTAGAGGGAGAGATAGAGAGGGGGAAGGGGAAGGGAGACAGAGGAGTAGAGGGAGAGATAGAGAGTCGAGGAGAGGAAGGGAGACAGAAGGGTAGAGGGAGAGATAGAGAGAGGGAGAGAGGCAATGAGAGAGACAGAAATAGAGAGAAAAAAACAAAGAAAGAAACTTTTCTTTCGAAAGTTTGCCAATTGAGAGAAAGGCGCGTGGGCGTAGAGTTTGAGGAACTTTGATAAAATGGAAGTCTGAATGATTCAAAGGAATTATGCAAGCACTTAGAACCAAGCCTTACAGATAAGCCCAAGCATGAACCATCATGCCAATTACTAAAGACTTTGAGATGCACAAAAGCGGTGAATGATGGGGGAAAAAAAATGCTACCCTGCTGTTTTACAGCACCTTGGCGCTTAGCAAAATCATCCCCTTCTTTCATTTGAGTCAGCTTTGATGCAGGACGGAATCGGCTCTCACCTGTGCCTCATTCTTTCACGTCGAAGGATGTTCGGCCGGGTGTGTGTTGATCGGCTGTAACAGTCTTCATTTGTTGCAGACAGATGAAACA
>OY992880.1:127962983-127990483 GCA_963921405.1 Cepaea hortensis | reverse complement strand
AATGTTCAGAGAACAGCGCTGGTCAACGTCCTATTACGTGATTCAGGAGAATTGCAGAGCAACCGGCTAATGGTGAAGATTAGGCGACTCGGCAGTGACCTCAAGAAAGGAAGTTGGGCACAAGACAACTCTGTGAATAACTCCGTGTATCAGATTTGTACCGACCGCTTCCTGCAGCGGAGCACCATTCGTAAACTCAGTGGGGTGAGTTGTTATAGACCTTTGATGATTTGTTGTACATAACTGGACCTTTCGTCGCAAGCAGGTAGGAGCGCGAATAGTCCGAAAGACAAAAAGACAGACAGAGAGGCAGATCGTCAGGAAGACAATTAGACAGACCGACTGGATGTCTGCCAGACGGCGAAATAGACCGACAGCCAGACCGTAAGACAGACCGACAGAAAGACATGCTAATAGAGAGAGACAGACAGACGGGCAAGCTTACAGAAAAGCAGACATGAGATGCAGGCAGATAGACAGGCAGGAAGACAGACATAGATGGGAGGACCGACAGACGGGTAGACAGACAGACAGACAGACAGACAGACACACTGACAGATGGATAGAAAGGCAGACAGAACAGATATCCTGATTTGATAAATATATGTATAAGTAGATTACTTGCGGGATAACTGAGCCGGCCGCTCAGAAAGCAATGGCAAACTACTGAGCGTAATCTTGCCAAGAAATCAACATAGCTGAAAGATGCTGATGTTGACAGCGATGTCCTGTAAAGGATATGAAAAAAAAGAAAGATTACTTATGTATGTTTGTGTGTGGACAGACAGATAGATAGGTACGTAGACAGATAGGCAAGCATGCAGATAGATAGACAGACAGACAGACAGACAGACAGACAGACAGACCGACCGACCGACCGACCGACAGATACATAGATAGATAGATAGATAGATAGATAGATAGATAGATAGATAGGTAGGTAGGTATGTAGGTAGATAGGTAGAACGAACGAACGAACGAAAATCTTTATTTTCAAAGGGTTAAGAATTGGGCACGTATGCCCGTCTGACATTCTGCCCTTCTTCTCTATTTCCTCTCATACATTCTTTCATTCAACATCTCTTATGAAGCAATTCTTTAACAACAAAAGAACAATATGCATTAAAACGCATGAAAAATAATCAATAATACATAACTCGTTGAGGCAATGTTTGACATTTTTTTTTTTTTTTCCGCGTTTCCATCCTGTTTCAGGATATTGCGGTCAACACCAGCATCTTTCAGCTGTATATTGATTCCTAGGCTAGATTACGCTCATCAGCACGCCACGACTTTCTGAGCGACCGGCTCCATACTCTCATAAGTCACTTTTGCGATTCGAACCACTGCTAATTCTCGTCGCGTCACGTGACGAGAGTATTCGGGGTTAGCGGAGAAAGCTGCTAACCCCTCGGCCACGAAGCAGGTAATGTTTGACATGGGCATCATAAATACCCCAGGTGGATGTAACGTGCCACACATATGGGAATGTTTTTTTTTTTTTTTTGCTAGTTGCCATTCGAGATAATTTACCATTATTATTGTCTTTGTTGCTGTTTTTTGTTTTTTTTTAAAGGGGGCATGTAGTCTGTCCTGAGGTAGTGTTCAAACAGATTGCGACTGTACGTATAATGATTGGTGGTGTCTTTGATTTCTTGTGGAAGATTATTCCACAACTGAGTGGCAGTGTATGCTAAGCTTGTTTTATATAAGTCTATCCTAGGTTTAGGGACATGAAGTCGTTCGCTATGTCTTGCAGGTAGGTAGGTAGATAGATAGATAGATAGATAGATAGATAGATAGATAGATAGATAGATAGATAGACAGATAGACAGACAGACAGACGGACGGACGGACGGACGGACGGACGGACGGACGGACGGACGGATGGATGGATGGATGGATGGATGGATGGATGGATGGATGGATAGTGTGATAGCGTAAGTCACAGACAGGAATACAGTTAATTTTTCAATGCTGAGTATTAAGGGATAGCTTGCACCGCACTGTTCACGCCAAGCAACTCTCTTCAGCATTCACAAAACCCGAAGCAAGAGTTGTACCGTAAGTGCACGCTGTAGTAGTAGTAGTAGACACCTTTCAGTCTTGACAGACTAAAGTATGTGAGTGGAATGTGGCCACTATTCCATCACAATGTCTGGGCAGAGCTTCAGAGATCATGTGATGCCCAAACGACATGACCCCTCTCTCGGCCTAGTCTTGTGTATTCCAGAGGACTGTACACCATTAATAAATGACCAACACAAGCCTGAACTGAACTGGCTTGTTTAATTATATAATTAGCCTTGTTTATGTTTACATAATTAGCCTTGTTTATGTTTACAACATTCATTTCACAATGTTTATTTTATCTTCCTATGTAAATGTATAATGCTCTTGATGAACGAAAGACGAGTGATTGGAAGGGCCGAATGTAAGACGGGCCTGCGCGCCCAATTTGTGACCCTAATAAAGTTGATTTGATTTGATTTGATTTGGCAGGGAATCTATAAGTTAGTTGACCCCCAGGTGACAGAAACAAGCAACGTTGAAAAGCCTCTGGAACTCATCACCCCGCACCTAGAATGATGGGATAATTGTATCCATAGAACTTTCCTCCAAATTAATCACAAATGGTTTCAGTTGCACTTATTGGTAAATGAGAACATTATGCTATGATCGTTAATTCCATTGTATGTGGAAATGTCTCTACATTGGAGGACACGACTGTCCTCCAGCTGTCTTAGCTGAATGAGGTATCAATGTTTTAGAGAGTGTATTAGAGGGGATGACTGTCAAAAACTGTCTTAACTAAATGAGGTATCTATATATAAGTGGCTTAAAATCGACAGGGTTGACTTCATTGCACCGGGTTTTATCCCATATGGCTCGGTGTCTTTCCCAGTGATGTCCTGTAAAGGATATGCAAACATTTTAAAAATATATTAGAGAGTGTATTAGAGGGCATGGCTGCCAAAAACTGTCTTAACTGAATGAAGTATCTATATATTAGAGAGTGTATTAGAGGGCGTGAATGTCTAAAACTGTCTTTACTGAAAGAAGTATCTATATATTAGAGAGTGTATTAGAGGGCATGAATATCTAAAACTGTCTTAACTGAAAGAAGTATCTATATATTAGAGAGTGTATTAGAGGGCATGAATATCTAAAACTGTCTTAACTGAAAGAAGTATCTATATATTAGAGAGTGTAATAGTGGGCATGAATATCTAAAACTGTCTTAACTGAAAGAAGTATCTATATATTAGAGAGTGTATTAGAGGGCATGAATATCTAAAACTGTCTTAACTGAAAGAGGTATTTATATATTAGAGAGTGTATTAGAGGGCATGAATATCTAAAACTGTCTTAACTGAATGAAGTATCTATATATTAGAGAGTGTATTAGAGGGCATGAATATCTAAAACTGTCTTAACTGAAAGAAGTATCTATATATTAGAGAGTGTATTAGAGGGCATGAATATCTAAAACTGTCTTAACTGAAAGAAGTATCTATATATTAGAGAGTGTATTAGAGGGCATGAATATCTAAAACTGTCTTAACTGAAAGAAGTATCTATATATTAGAGAGTGTATTAGAGGGCATGAATATCTAAAACTGTCTTAACTGAAAGAGGTATCTATATATTAGAGAGTGTATTAGAGGGCATGAATATCTAAAACTGTCTTAACTGAAAGAGGTATCTATATATTAGAGAGTGTATTAGAGGGCGTGAATATCTAAAACTGTCTTAACTGAATGAGATATCTATGTATAACTTACTGTCTCGTTACCTACAGGAGAGTTGCCAACGTCGCAAATTTATGTCTACTTAGGGTAAGAACCGTTATTATTATTAGGCTTGTCCACCGGGTGTTGGATAGTGGCATGAGGCTTGTCCACCCGGTTCTGGATGGTGGCATGAGGCTTGTCCACCCGGTTCTGGATGGTGGCATGAGGCTTATCCACCCGGTTCTGGATGGTGGCATGAGGCTTGTCCACCCGGTTCTGGATGGTGGCATGAGGCTTGTCCACCCGGTTCTGGATGGTGGCATGAGGCTTGTCCACCCGGTTCTGGATGGTGGCATGAGGCTTGTCCACCCGGTTCTGGATGGTGGCATGAGGCTTGTCCACCCGGTTCTGGATGGTGGCATGAGGCTTGTCCACCCGGTTCTGGATGGTGGCATGAGGCTTGTCCACCCGGTTCTGGATGTTGACGTCAGGATCGTCCACCAGGCGGTGGATGGTGACGTGGCCTCTAGATACAGAGGTTAGCCTCGCAAGTGTTAAATAAGCTGCCGTGGTCAGGGACAATGGTAACAGGGACAGCTGATCCACATACAACAATCAACTCAGTGCACCTGTATGAATTACGTTTGAGTGAAAGCAACAAAAAAAATAAAAAAACACAGTTTGTAGCTAGCTTCGCTTACTGTTGTTGATATAGTGGTTGTTGGTCCCAATGCTACTCACTTGTCTTCTAACCCAGGGTTCCACTCCCAAAAGTCAGTAAAGGGCCTTTTTTTTTACACACCTTAGGCACACTGGGTTTAAGGGTGCTAGAGCCATTTTTGTATAGACCAGTGGTTCTCAGCCTTTTTTTGGCCCATGCCTCCCTTTACCATATGTTAAGAACCCCCCCCCCCCCCCCCCTTCGAATTTCCTCTCTATAATCCCCCCACCCTTACATAGTATACATAACAATGGAAGCTAAATTTAATAACACATACTAGAACAAGTCTAGACACCTACATAAAACGTGATTTGAGGGTCTACTTACGTTAGAAAACGAATTTCATTAGGGTGAGAAGTACAGAACCGTAAAATTTAGAGGGAGAAATAATATTAAGTAACTTAACAGTATTAAGGTTCCTGTATTAATGTGATCTTGAAAAAATCTTAATCCCCCCCTCCCCTCTGGAAACCCTAAAATTACTCCTGGGGGGGGGGGAATTCCCCACCGTTTGAAAACCACTGGTATAGACCAATCGGCACCCGATGGGTGATGTGGTGGGTGTCACACCGGCCGCCTTTACTTCTGTCGTGTCCTCCTTTAAAGTGTCGTCCCTGGAGTGAAGAGAGTCGACACCCACATTATAATATTTTGTTCCTCTCACTATTCTGGAGAATCCACCAGCTTCCGTCCAACACACTCCATCAGCCTATGGACACCTTTTCCTATCACTCTCTCACTGTCGTACTATGCCCCCTTCTCATACTTCCCCAACGCAACATACTCAACTCTTGCTTCTAGAAATTAATAAAGATTAATTTATTAAAATAAAAGTGTAACGTGTATGAGACGTGTATGTGAAGAAAATGTGTGACGTGTTCTATAAAGTGTGTAGACTCTGTCTCTCAGACATCAACTCAGTCAGCTGATCACAGCAAAGATAGACCACAGCACGTTACGTCAGAACAAGTACGTCTCACCCGTTGCCGGAACCATCTTGCCGGATAATGCTTTGCCTCTGTAGACCTCTGGTAATCCAATTTCATGAACATCCGAAATAGACACCGGTGGTATTAAGAGTTAATCAGGGACCGGTTGCAATCTACACAATGTCCGTTCCTAATGTTCCTAAACAAACTGCACAAGTCTTTTGCAGTGTGTACGCAGTTAGTTAGTTAGTTAGTTAGTCGACAGATCATCCTCGTTGCACATTGAACCACTCAGTTCATAAGTGCTAATTACTAATGTTAATTGTTACTGTACTAACACTAGGTACTATTAGCCGGTTCTCGGTTCGTTACTACTGTCTGATGCTGTGTGGTGCATCAGTATGCATCACTCTCTTTGATGAATCAATTTCCTTCTAGCGTAAGTTGCGTTCTGTATGCAACTCTAGTGACTCTTGAACTGGTGTTCTTCCTAATGGGTTTTTTAATTCTTTCCCAAACTTGTTTAGTTTCCTTGGATCTGGTAGGGAACCTTATGTAAAAACCACCTCATTCCCGGGATGGCTACTACACTTTGCCATAACGGCACATGGTAGTTAATCTTAAATTAATCTAACACTGTAGAGCTCTCCCACAAACACGTCCATCATAATCCACGGTTCTTGGTCAACTCCCCCCTAGTTGATCCCAACTCGGGTTTATATGGCAAACTACCAAAGTTGGCCACGTGACGTTCTCCTTTATGCCCCCACACAGGTGGCACAGTGGCAGATCATCTCCTGTCAGGGATCCATCCTCCCTGGCTCCATTAATGTTAGATTTGTCATCACTGGTTGTGACATCCAAAACAATCTAGAGAGTTACTGTACAGTTCCAACAAAGAGTTTTTCCCAACACGCTGTCAATCTTCTCGATGTTCCGGAAACAAGACTTGACAGATGTACTGTTTCCTGTCTCTCGCAGCCAATTCCGGTTTGTCTCTGACTGTTGACAAACTGTCAAGCTTCTGTTCAGTGGTGACAATCCCAGCAGCCATTTCGCCTGATGTCCGGAACTATAACTGACAGACAGGGCTGTTCCATGTACTGAGCCGGGCAAGGCTATGTGATTCTAAATGTTTATAAACTGCCAACGCATTGTATCCCTTCCTTCTCACTCACCACCAAATGTGTTTATGGGCTGACACGATGTAACCTGTGCAGCTGTGTTTACTCTGTTAGTACGACTGTTGTGGCCTAGAAAATATACGCCAAGCAAACGTCGGTATTATTATCTGGTTAACTCATGGCGAGCTCGTGACATAGGCCCCCTCTTAAGAGAGTAGTCCATCTCACTCTTCTCCACCATGAGTTAAATCCAGATGATTCATTCCTCTTCTTCAGGAGCTGGGTGTCTTGACAAGAAGTCCGCTCCAACATTTTCCTTCCCAGGAATGTACTCTACTGTGAAATTATACGGTTGAAGTAACAATGACCACCGCATCAAACGTGCGTTGAGCTTCTGAGAAGTAGCCAGGAACATCAGGGGCTGATGATCCGACTGAACCCGAAACTTAACTCCATACAAATATGGCTGAAATTTTTGCACTGCCCATACAAGGGACAAGCACTCTCTCTCGACGGTTGAATAATTCCTCTCCGCCTGTAGAAGTTTCTTACTTGCGTATGCCACAGGTTTCAAAACCGAAGCATCGTCTTTTCCTTCCTGTAACAAAGCGGCTCCAATTCCAATCGCACTCGCATCCGTTCTCAACACAAATGGTTTGGAAAGGTCAGGGAGCTGTAATACAGGTTTGCTGACCAAGGCCTCCTTTAACTGACTATAGGCATTCTCACATTCTGGTGTCCAAATGATTTGATCCGGTAATCCCTTTTTCAAGGTTTCCGTCAACGGAGCTCCCAGTTCCGTGAAATGTGGGATAAATTTGTGGTAGAACCCACACAACGAGAGAAAAGATCGCACATCCTTCTTCGTTTTTGGCCTTGGTGCATTTCTGATTTTCTCCAGGTTCTTCTCTTCTGGAACAATGTGTCCTGGAGTGATGGTGTGACCTAGAAATTCCAGAGTCTGGTAACCAATCATGCGCTTGGTTGGACGAGCAGTAAGCCCTGCTTCCTTGAGCCTATTAAACACTCTCTCCGAGGATTGTAAGTGGTCATCCAGGCTGTCACTGGAAATCAGAATATCATCCATGAATGAGATGATGGACGGATCCTGTAACGGATCTAGTAAAGTCCTCATCATGCGTGTAAACACACTAGGTGCATTGCTGAGTCCAAAGGGCATGACCTTGAATTCGTAGTGTCCACTGGGTGTACTGAAAGCTAACAGTGGTCGAATCTCCGGTTTGACTGGTATCTGATAGTACCCCCGACTCAGATCCACCTTTGAAAAGTACCGAGCCTTATGGAGCCTAGCGAATAACTGAGTTGGATTCGGCAAAGGTTCCACCTGAAATTGTGTGTGACTGTTCAGAAGTCGGTAATCTATACACAACCGGTGTTCTCCACTTGGTTTGCGTAACAAAACTACCCCCGCATTGTATGGGGATGTGGATGGTGCAATCACGTCACCCTCCAGCAATTTTTGTATTTCCTCCTCCAGGGCCTTTTCTTTAGAGAATGGCACTGGGTAAACCTTTTGGCGAACAGGCTCCTGTGTGGTCAAAGTCATCTCGAACTCCACCAACCTCGTTCGTCCTGGTTTATCAGTCAGTATCTCCTTATGAGACTTGAGAACCTGGGTTATCCTTTCCCTCTCCTGGGAGGTCAGATCAGGGTTCACTTTCACATCCCTATAGGTTTCCTGGTGTACCAAGGGATATTCCCTGCCCTCGCTGGTTCCCACTTCCGTCTCCACTGCAACTGCCATTGCCATGAGGTGAGCTGCCTTGTCTCCGGGTCTCTCTTCGTATTTCCGCAAGAGATTGATATGGAAAATCTTCGACTTTCCCCGGATCCGGATTTGATAGTTGGTTCTGGATATCACCCTTTCCACGGGAAATGGTCCTTGCCAACCTATCTCCAGTTTGTTGTTTCCCGTTGGGAGTAGCAACAAGACTTTATCTCCCACCTCTAGAGATCTTTCTTTAGACCTACGGTTGTAGTAAGCCGCATGTCTTTTCCTGGCCTTTTTCAAGTTTTGATTTGCCAGAGTCCATCCCTTGTGGAGTTTTTCTTTCAGTTCCTCCACGTATTGATAGGATGAGATCACTTCTTCTGACGTCCCCTCTTCAGTCCAACTCCTCAACATGGCTTCCAACGGTCCTTTGATTGGACGACCAAACAGCAACGTAGCGGGTGGTAGTCCTGTTGAGCCATGAGGAACTTCCCGATAGGCAAAGAGTGCGGCTGGGATATATTCATCCCACCTATCAGGTTTTTCCTGCGCTAGTTTCCTGAGCATTGTCATCAACGTGCCGTTGAAACGCTCTACTTGTCCATTGGCTTGAGGGTGGTAAGGGCTGGTATGTATGTGGTTAGAGTGAAACACCCTAAATACCTCCTCCATGAGTTTTCCACAAAACTGAGACCCATTGTCCGTCAGAATTTGATCCGGAAAGCCTAATCTGGTAAAGGCCTCCATCAGTGCGTCCGCCACTCTTTTCGAGTCAATCGTGGTCAACGGTATAGCCTCACCCCACATTGTACAGCAATCCACCATTGTGAGTATATACATGTTCCTCTTCCTAGTCCTGGGAAGTGGACCCACGATATCGATGGCTACCCTCTCGAAAGGAGAGTTCATGATGGGCATCTCACCCAACACCACCGGTGCTGTCCAGTGTTTTGGTGCCACCCTCTGGCACTCAGGGCATGACTTCACATACCGACGCACATCATCTGTCATTCCCGGCCAATAGTAATGGCAGGAAATTCGCTGCATGGTGGCGGCAATACCCATGTGTCCACTAAAGGAGATGGTATGCCCCATATGAAGAATCTGGGACCTGTGAGCTTTCGGGACGACCAACTGACCGTATAGGTTGTCTCCCCTTCCTGCTCTCCTGTAGAGTATCCTATTCTTCATGTAGTACTGCCCCCGTCCTGGTGGATCAGCACTTTTCTGCAGCTTTTTGTAGCAAGGACGTAAAGTATCATCCTCACTCTGGGCAGTTCGTAGCTCCCCCGGCATTGGGTTAGTCACAATTGCGTCTGCCTCTTCCGTTTTCGTCTGAGAGCGAGTCTGCATTGCTCCCATATGGATTGGCTCCCTGGGCATTCCCAGAAAGACATACCGGCAACCTAGGATGACTGGAAAAATGGGATCGGTCAATACAGCGGCCTTGATGGTGCCGGTGACGTACCTTGACCGAATCTCCACATTAGCAATAGGCAACTTCATGACTACAGCACTCTTCTGTGCAGGCTGTATATCCAAGGTTTCACCTGTGAATTGTTCTGGATGTACCAGATCCGCAGAAATCACGGCCTCCCCGTCCAGTCCTGTGTCGTATAAACACTCCACTTGACGACCGTTAACCTCTACCAATTCCACTACAGGTGGTTTTTCCTGGTCTGGAGTCTCTTCCTCGGCCTCGACCTGTTCGGTGGGCTCCACCTTAGGTTTTCCTGAGCACACGACGAATTGAGTGTCTCCTGACTCTCCTCTGCAGTCAATAGCATTGTGCGTATTCGACTGGCATTGTTTGCACCATTTCCCTGTCCTAGATTTTCTATTGTCGGACTTGAGTGAGCTCTCCTGGTGGCGAGCTTCCTTGTTGACCTTGGCATTTTCCGTGACAACCTCCTTGGAAGTCACTTGACATGCTGCGAAGTGAGGGTTTTTAGCCTTCGATTTGCAGTCCCTCGTATTGTGAGAGGGTGACTTACAAATTGAACACCACTTCTCCGACCATGGTCGTTTAGGTGTAGAGCTTGAAGTGCTCTTGCTTCCCTCCTTCTTCTTCTCTGAACTATCCTCTGATTTTTGCACATAAGGTTCCCACTTTTTTGTTCCTGAGTTTTTGGTTTTCTTCTTGTCATGTTTCTCTTGACTTTTGGAGTTGGTGGAAAGGTTTTCCCCTGCCTCCCCATGTACTTCGACGAACCGTTCTGCTAATTTAGTCACGAGGTCAATACGTTCCGCTCCTTGTTCTCCCAGGAACGTCCTGAGAGGTTTAGACATTTGCTTCTTCAGCTGGTCGACCACCATGAGCTCTTCCAGACTCTCATAGTCATGTGCGAACCCAGCCAAATCCATCCACTTGTGGAGATAAGATTTTAGACGCAAACTGTAGGCGGCAAACAACTCCCCCGGTTCTCGTTTCGCTGCTCGAAATTTTTTCCGGTAGGTATGTGACGTAACCTCGAATCGTTTCAGCAGAGCCGTCTTTAACTCATCATAATTGTTCTCATGTCCTGGTGGCAGGCGAGTATAAACCTCGTAACCTGTCCCGCGTAATCCCTGGGATAGCTTAAGATTCCATTTGTTACGCTCCAGACCCATAGCAACCGACATAGCCTCGAAGCGTTGAAGGTACTGGTCAATCTTCTCTTTGTCCTCCTCGTAGACCGCCAAAGGAAACTTCATGGCATGGTACCCATGTCCACCTACTGGTGTTGAGCCTGGGATGGAGGAACTTCCAACTGCTCCCTCAGTTTCTCCATTAGATTGACTCTTCAACTCGAGTTCCCTCATCCGGTACTCGTGCTCCCTTTTCTGTGCTTCCTGTTCAGCTTCTAATTTCTTAGCTGCTTGCTCAGCTTCAAATTTCCTAGCTGCTTGCTCAGCTTCAAATTTCTTAGCTGCTTGCTCAGCTTCCAATTTCTTAGCTGCTTGCTCAGCTTCCAATTTCTTAGCTGCTTGCTCAGCTTCCAATTTCTTAGCTGCTTGTTCCAACTCCATCCTTCTCAATTCCAGCTCGGCCTTTCGATCTTCCCTTTCTGCTTGACGATACTCTCTCTCCACTTCCTGTATGTAATCCGTTAGAGCGGACCCCGCCAATCCCATGTCCTCCCCCTTTGCCTTTAATTCTGCTGTGCTAAGTTTAGGGGTGGCCATTATACAGAGAGGTAAGCTAGCAGGTCTAGTACAATATAACTGCAAATTACTATACAGATATATGAACAAGTACTATAAATCTAGATATTACTACACACAGCACATTCACTCAGTGACAAGAGTAGAATCAGGACCACAGACCTATGCAGACGTGTGAAGTGTGAACAGGTAAGATATTAGTCCTAACCCCTATCCACATTCACTCTAGCTGGATTCTCCAAAATGATATCTCCCTCTAATAACTAAGGATCCCGTGTCAAAAGACCCCGTTGTCAGAAGATCCCCCTGTCAAACGTTCCTGCTTGCAGGAGATCTTGCTGTCCAAGGATTCCGTTTACGGGAGATCCCGCTGTCCAAAGATCACGTTTACGATAGATCCCACTGTCCAAATATCACGTTTACGAGCCCCCAATAATGTCGCGTCCTCCTTTAAAGTGTCGTCCCTGGAGTGAAGAGAGTCGACACCCACATTATAATATTTTGTTCCTCTCACTATTCTGGAGAATCCACCAGCTTCCGTCCAACACACTCCATCAGCCTATGGACACCTTTTCCTATCACTCTCTCACTGTCGTACTATGCCCCCTTCTCATACTTCCCCAACGCAACATACTCAACAACTCTTGCTTCTAGAAATTAATAAAGATTAATTTATTAAAATAAAAGTGTAACGTGTATGAGACGTGTATGTGAAGAAAATGTGTGACGTGTTCTATAAAGTGTGTAGACTCTGTCTCTCAGACATCAACTCAGTCAGCTGATCACAGCAAAGATAGACCACAGCACGTTACGTCAGAACAAGTACGTCTCACCCGTTGCCGGAACCATCTTGCCGGATAATGCTTTGCCTCTGTAGACCTCTGGTAATCCAATTTCATGAACATCCGAAATAGACACCGGTGGTATTAAGAGTTAATCAGGGACCGGTTGCAATCTACACAATGTCCGTTCCTAATGTTCCTAAACAAACTGCACAAGTCTTTTGCAGTGTGTACGCAGTTAGTTAGTTAGTTAGTTAGTCGACAGATCATCCTCGTTGCACATTGAACCACTCAGTTCATAAGTGCTAATTACTAATGTTAATTGTTACTGTACTAACACTAGGTACTATTAGCCGGTTCTCGGTTCGTTACTACTGTCTGATGCTGTGTGGTGCATCAGTATGCATCACTCTCTTTGATGAATCAATTTCCTTCTAGCGTAAGTTGCGTTCTGTATGCAACTCTAGTGACTCTTGAACTGGTGTTCTTCCTAATGGGTTTTTTAATTCTTTCCCAAACTTGTTTAGTTTCCTTGGATCTGGTAGGGAACCTTATGTAAAAACCACCTCATTCCCGGGATGGCTACTACACTTTGCCATAACGGCACATGCTAGTTAATCTTAAATTAATCTAACACTGTAGAGCTCTCCCACAAACACGTCCATCATAATCCACGGTTCTTGGTCAACTCCCCCCTAGTTGATCCCAACTCGGGTTTATATGGCAAACTACCAAAGTTGGCCACGTGACGTTCTCCTTTATGCCCCCACACAGGTGGCACAGTGGCAGATCATCTCCTGTCAGGGATCCATCCTCCCTGGCTCCATTAATGTTAGATTTGTCATCACTGGTTGTGACATCCAAAACAATCTAGAGAGTTACTGTACAGTTCCAACAAAGAGTTTTTCCCAACACGCTGTCAATCTTCTCGATGTTCCGGAAACAAGACTTGACAGATGTACTGTTTCCTGTCTCTCGCAGCCAATTCCGGTTTGTCTCTGACTGTTGACAAACTGTCAAGCTTCTGTTCAGTGGTGACAATCCCAGCAGCCATTTCGCCTGATGTCCGGAACTATAACTGACAGACAGGGCTGTTCCATGTACTGAGCCGGGCAAGGCTATGTGATTCTAAATGTTTATAAACTGCCAACGCATTGTATCCCTTCCTTCTCACTCACCACCAAATGTGTTTATGGGCTGACACGATGTAACCTGTGCAGCTGTGTTTACTCTGTTAGTACGACTGTTGTGGCCTAGAAAATATACGCCAAGCAAACGTCGGTATTATTATCTGGTTAACTCATGGCGAGCTCGTGACATAGGCCCCCTCTTAAGAGAGTAGTCCATCTCACTCTTCTCCACCATGAGTTAAATCCAGATGATTCATTCCTCTTCTTCAGGAGCTGGGTGTCTTGACAAGAAGTCCGCTCCAACATTTTCCTTCCCAGGAATGTACTCTACTGTGAAATTATACGGTTGAAGTAACAATGACCACCGCATCAAACGTGCGTTGAGCTTCTGAGAAGTAGCCAGGAACATCAGGGGCTGATGATCCGACTGAACCCGAAACTTAACTCCATACAAATATGGCTGAAATTTTTGCACTGCCCATACAAGGGACAAGCACTCTCTCTCGACGGTTGAATAATTCCTCTCCGCCTGTAGAAGTTTCTTACTTGCGTATGCCACAGGTTTCAAAACCGAAGCATCGTCTTTTCCTTCCTGTAACAAAGCGGCTCCAATTCCAATCGCACTCGCATCCGTTCTCAACACAAATGGTTTGGAAAGGTCAGGGAGCTGTAATACAGGTTTGCTGACCAAGGCCTCCTTTAACTGACTATAGGCATTCTCACATTCTGGTGTCCAAATGATTTGATCCGGTAATCCCTTTTTCAAGGTTTCCGTCAACGGAGCTCCCAGTTCCGTGAAATGTGGGATAAATTTGTGGTAGAACCCACACAACGAGAGAAAAGATCGCACATCCTTCTTCGTTTTTGGCCTTGGTGCATTTCTGATTTTCTCCAGGTTCTTCTCTTCTGGAACAATGTGTCCTGGAGTGATGGTGTGACCTAGAAATTCCAGAGTCTGGTAACCAATCATGCGCTTGGTTGGACGAGCAGTAAGCCCTGCTTCCTTGAGCCTATTAAACACTCTCTCCGAGGATTGTAAGTGGTCATCCAGGCTGTCACTGGAAATCAGAATATCATCCATGAATGAGATGATGGACGGATCCTGTAACGGATCTAGTAAAGTCCTCATCATGCGTGTAAACACACTAGGTGCATTGCTGAGTCCAAAGGGCATGACCTTGAATTCGTAGTGTCCACTGGGTGTACTGAAAGCTAACAGTGGTCGAATCTCCGGTTTGACTGGTATCTGATAGTACCCCCGACTCAGATCCACCTTTGAAAAGTACCGAGCCTTATGGAGCCTAGCGAATAACTGAGTTGGATTCGGCAAAGGTTCCACCTGAAATTGTGTGTGACTGTTCAGAAGTCGGTAATCTATACACAACCGGTGTTCTCCACTTGGTTTGCGTAACAAAACTACCCCCGCATTGTATGGGGATGTGGATGGTGCAATCACGTCACCCTCCAGCAATTTTTGTATTTCCTCCTCCAGGGCCTTTTCTTTAGAGAATGGCACTGGGTAAACCTTTTGGCGAACAGGCTCCTGTGTGGTCAAAGTCATCTCGAACTCCACCAACCTCGTTCGTCCTGGTTTATCAGTCAGTATCTCCTTATGAGACTTGAGAACCTGGGTTATCCTTTCCCTCTCCTGGGAGGTCAGATCAGGGTTCACTTTCACATCCCTATAGGTTTCCTGGTGTACCAAGGGATATTCCCTGCCCTCGCTGGTTCCCACTTCCGTCTCCACTGCAACTGCCATTGCCATGAGGTGAGCTGCCTTGTCTCCGGGTCTCTCTTCGTATTTCCGCAAGAGATTGATATGGAAAATCTTCGACTTTCCCCGGATCCGGATTTGATAGTTGGTTCTGGATATCACCCTTTCCACGGGAAATGGTCCTTGCCAACCTATCTCCAGTTTGTTGTTTCCCGTTGGGAGTAGCAACAAGACTTTATCTCCCACCTCTAGAGATCTTTCTTTAGACCTACGGTTGTAGTAAGCCGCATGTCTTTTCCTGGCCTTTTTCAAGTTTTGATTTGCCAGAGTCCATCCCTTGTGGAGTTTTTCTTTCAGTTCCTCCACGTATTGATAGGATGAGATCACTTCTTCTGACGTCCCCTCTTCAGTCCAACTCCTCAACATGGCTTCCAACGGTCCTTTGATTGGACGACCAAACAGCAACGTAGCGGGTGGTAGTCCTGTTGAGCCATGAGGAACTTCCCGATAGGCAAAGAGTGCGGCTGGGATATATTCATCCCACCTATCAGGTTTTTCCTGCGCTAGTTTCCTGAGCATTGTCATCAACGTGCCGTTGAAACGCTCTACTTGTCCATTGGCTTGAGGGTGGTAAGGGCTGGTATGTATGTGGTTAGAGTGAAACACCCTAAATACCTCCTCCATGAGTTTTCCACAAAACTGAGACCCATTGTCCGTCAGAATTTGATCCGGAAAGCCTAATCTGGTAAAGGCCTCCATCAGTGCGTCCGCCACTCTTTTCGAGTCAATCGTGGTCAACGGTATAGCCTCACCCCACATTGTACAGCAATCCACCATTGTGAGTATATACATGTTCCTCTTCCTAGTCCTGGGAAGTGGACCCACGATATCGATGGCTACCCTCTCGAAAGGAGAGTTCATGATGGGCATCTCACCCAACACCACCGGTGCTGTCCAGTGTTTTGGTGCCACCCTCTGGCACTCAGGGCATGACTTCACATACCGACGCACATCATCTGTCATTCCCGGCCAATAGTAATGGCAGGAAATTCGCTGCATGGTGGCGGCAATACCCATGTGTCCACTAAAGGAGATGGTATGCCCCATATGAAGAATCTGGGACCTGTGAGCTTTCGGGACGACCAACTGACCGTATAGGTTGTCTCCCCTTCCTGCTCTCCTGTAGAGTATCCTATTCTTCATGTAGTACTGCCCCCGTCCTGGTGGATCAGCACTTTTCTGCAGCTTTTTGTAGCAAGGACGTAAAGTATCATCCTCACTCTGGGCAGTTCGTAGCTCCCCCGGCATTGGGTTAGTCACAATTGCGTCTGCCTCTTCCGTTTTCGTCTGAGAGCGAGTCTGCATTGCTCCCATATGGATTGGCTCCCTGGGCATTCCCAGAAAGACATACCGGCAACCTAGGATGACTGGAAAAATGGGATCGGTCAATACAGCGGCCTTGATGGTGCCGGTGACGTACCTTGACCGAATCTCCACATTAGCAATAGGCAACTTCATGACTACAGCACTCTTCTGTGCAGGCTGTATATCCAAGGTTTCACCTGTGAATTGTTCTGGATGTACCAGATCCGCAGAAATCACGGCCTCCCCGTCCAGTCCTGTGTCGTATAAACACTCCACTTGACGACCGTTAACCTCTACCAATTCCACTACAGGTGGTTTTTCCTGGTCTGGAGTCTCTTCCTCGGCCTCGACCTGTTCGGTGGGCTCCACCTTAGGTTTTCCTGAGCACACGACGAATTGAGTGTCTCCTGACTCTCCTCTGCAGTCAATAGCATTGTGCGTATTCGACTGGCATTGTTTGCACCATTTCCCTGTCCTAGATTTTCTATTGTCGGACTTGAGTGAGCTCTCCTGGTGGCGAGCTTCCTTGTTGACCTTGGCATTTTCCGTGACAACCTCCTTGGAAGTCACTTGACATGCTGCGAAGTGAGGGTTCTTAGCCTTCGATTTGCAGTCCCTCGTATTGTGAGAGGGTGACTTACAAATTGAACACCACTTCTCCGACCATGGTCGTTTAGGTGTAGAGCTTGAAGTGCTCTTGCTTCCCTCCTTCTTCTTCTCTGAACTATCCTCTGATTTTTGCACATAAGGTTCCCACTTTTTTGTTCCTGAGTTTTTGGTTTTCTTCTTGTCATGTTTCTCTTGACTTTTGGAGTTGGTGGAAAGGTTTTCCCCTGCCTCCCCATGTACTTCGACGAACCGTTCTGCTAATTTAGTCACGAGGTCAATACGTTCCGCTCCTTGTTCTCCCAGGAACGTCCTGAGAGGTTTAGACATTTGCTTCTTCAGCTGGTCGACCACCATGAGCTCTTCCAGACTCTCATAGTCATGTGCGAACCCAGCCAAATCCATCCACTTGTGGAGATAAGATTTTAGACGCAAACTGTAGGCGGCAAACAACTCCCCCGGTTCTCGTTTCGCTGCTCGAAATTTTTTCCGGTAGGTATGTGACGTAACCTCGAATCGTTTCAGCAGAGCCGTCTTTAACTCATCATAATTGTTCTCATGTCCTGGTGGCAGGCGAGTATAAACCTCGTAACCTGTCCCGCGTAATCCCTGGGATAGCTTAAGATTCCATTTGTTACGCTCCAGACCCATAGCAACCGACATAGCCTCGAAGCGTTGAAGGTACTGGTCAATCTTCTCTTTGTCCTCCTCGTAGACCGCCAAAGGAAACTTCATGGCATGGTACCCATGTCCACCTACTGGTGTTGAGCCTGGGATGGAGGAACTTCCAACTGCTCCCTCAGTTTCTCCATTAGATTGACTCTTCAACTCGAGTTCCCTCATCCGGTACTCGTGCTCCCTTTTCTGTGCTTCCTGTTCAGCTTCTAATTTCCTAGCTGCTTGCTCAGCTTCAAATTTCCTAGCTGCTTGCTCAGCTTCAAATTTCTTAGCTGCTTGCTCAGCTTCCAATTTCTTAGCTGCTTGCTCAGCTTCCAATTTCTTAGCTGCTTGCTCAGCTTCCAATTTCTTAGCTGCTTGTTCCAACTCCATCCTTCTCAATTCCAGCTCGGCCTTTCGATCTTCCCTTTCTGCTTGACGATACTCTCTCTCCACTTCCTGTATGTAATCCGTTAGAGCGGACCCCGCCAATCCCATGTCCTCCCCCTTTGCCTTTAATTCTGCTGTGCTAAGTTTAGGGGTGGCCATTATACAGAGAGGTAAGCTAGCAGGTCTAGTACAATATAACTGCAAATTACTATACAGATATATGAACAAGTACTATAAATCTAGATATTACTACACACAGCACATTCACTCAGTGACAAGAGTAGAATCAGGACCACAGACCTATGCAGACGTGTGAAGTGTGAACAGGTAAGATATTAGTCCTAACCCCTATCCACATTCACTCTAGCTGGATTCTCCAAAATGATATCTCCCTCTAATAACTAAGGATCCCGTGTCAAAAGACCCCGTTGTCAGAAGATCCCCCTGTCAAACGTTCCTGCTTGCAGGAGATCTTGCTGTCCAAGGATTCCGTTTACGGGAGATCCCGCTGTCCAAAGATCACGTTTACGATAGATCCCGCTGTCCAAAGATCCCGTTTACGATAGATCCCACTGTCCAAATATCACGTTTACGAGCCCCCAATAATGTCGCGTCCTCCTTTAAAGTGTCGTCCCTGGAGTGAAGAGAGTCGACACCCACATTATAATATTTTGTTCCTCTCACTATTCTGGAGAATCCACCAGCTTCCGTCCAACACACTCCATCAGCCTATGGACACCTTTTCCTATCACTCTCTCACTGTCGTACTATGCCCCCTTCTCATACTTCCCCAACGCAACATACTCAACAACTCTTGCTTCTAGAAATTAATAAAGATTAATTTATTAAAATAAAAGTGTAACGTGTATGAGACGTGTATGTGAAGAAAATGTGTGACGTGTTCTATAAAGTGTGTAGACTCTGTCTCTCAGACATCAACTCAGTCAGCTGATCACAGCAAAGATAGACCACAGCACGTTACGTCAGAACAAGTACGTCTCACCCGTTGCCGGAACCATCTTGCCGGATAATGCTTTGCCTCTGTAGACCTCTGGTAATCCAATTTCATGAACATCCGAAATAGACACCGGTGGTATTAAGAGTTAATCAGGGACCGGTTGCAATCTACACAATGTCCGTTCCTAATGTTCCTAAACAAACTGCACAAGTCTTTTGCAGTGTGTACGCAGTTAGTTAGTTAGTTAGTTAGTCGACAGATCATCCTCGTTGCACATTGAACCACTCAGTTCATAAGTGCTAATTACTAATGTTAATTGTTACTGTACTAACACTAGGTACTATTAGCCGGTTCTCGGTTCGTTACTACTGTCTGATGCTGTGTGGTGCATCAGTATGCATCACTCTCTTTGATGAATCAATTTCCTTCTAGCGTAAGTTGCGTTCTGTATGCAACTCTAGTGACTCTTGAACTGGTGTTCTTCCTAATGGGTTTTTTAATTCTTTCCCAAACTTGTTTAGTTTCCTTGGATCTGGTAGGGAACCTTATGTAAAAACCACCTCATTCCCGGGATGGCTACTACACTTTGCCATAACGGCACATGCTAGTTAATCTTAAATTAATCTAACACTGTAGAGCTCTCCCACAAACACGTCCATCATAATCCACGGTTCTTGGTCAACTCCCCCCTAGTTGATCCCAACTCGGGTTTATATGGCAAACTACCAAAGTTGGCCACGTGACGTTCTCCTTTATGCCCCCACACAGGTGGCACAGTGGCAGATCATCTCCTGTCAGGGATCCATCCTCCCTGGCTCCATTAATGTTAGATTTGTCATCACTGGTTGTGACATCCAAAACAATCTAGAGAGTTACTGTACAGTTCCAACAAAGAGTTTTTCCCAACACGCTGTCAATCTTCTCGATGTTCCGGAAACAAGACTTGACAGATGTACTGTTTCCTGTCTCTCGCAGCCAATTCCGGTTTGTCTCTGACTGTTGACAAACTGTCAAGCTTCTGTTCAGTGGTGACAATCCCAGCAGCCATTTCGCCTGATGTCCGGAACTATAACTGACAGACAGGGCTGTTCCATGTACTGAGCCGGGCAAGGCTATGTGATTCTAAATGTTTATAAACTGCCAACGCATTGTATCCCTTCCTTCTCACTCACCACCAAATGTGTTTATGGGCTGACACGATGTAACCTGTGCAGCTGTGTTTACTCTGTTAGTACGACTGTTGTGGCCTAGAAAATATACGCCAAGCAAACGTCGGTATTATTATCTGGTTAACTCATGGCGAGCTCGTGACAACTTCCCAGGACATTCCCTATTGTCAATGTTAATCTGGGACCACCTGGGAGCCCAGGCCAGTTTTAAACATCCGATCCAATGCGGATTCGAGCACATGACCTCCGGGCCGGCAAGCTGGAGTCTAGTCACGACGCTATCACGGCTTCCATCCCCAGCAGTGGTTTGATTTCTTATCCCCGATCATTTTGGGCCTGCAGTTGACCCAACCTCGCCACTTTCAGACTTCTCTGTTTCAGAGTTCTCTGGAAATTCAATAGGAAGTAATGACGTCAAGGAAAGGAACGGGTCACCTCATGTTATAATCCCAAGACCCAGAATATAAGAAGGCTTATAACGTCACACTTCTACGACAATGTCTGTCATATTGTGACCTTTACCTTTTTAACTGAAGCATTTTAGTCCTGTGGGGAATTACCATCGACACGTCATTTCCGGACCAGATATTCCCATGATAATCTCTGGGTGTTTATTATCCTTTCACAAGCAGTAGATCCATCACCACAAACTTCTCATTTCAGATGTAATCTTCCTTTACAGATCCACGCAGAAGAAAGAGGTACTTTAGGCTGTATACCTGGTTGCATTTCAAAGTTAAAACAGAAGAAGCCCTTTATGCAGAACTACAAGACTCCCAGGAGACTAGATAAAAAATCCTTGGTTCTTGATTCCAATTTCAACACTGCTGTTCCACGTGGAGCCGCAGTGGGCATACGTGAGAACCCACATATTAAACTCTACACTACCAGGGAGCTCTCAAAGAAAGTGCCAGAAATGTCACACCCTGGAACTCACACGAAGAGATGCAATGATTATATACATCTAAAGACAACAGAAGAAGCAGAATCTTCAGGGTCTTCAACGGATCAGAGTTACACGATGTACGATAGAAAGTTCAACAATGAAGATCTGATGCAAAATAGATTAGGGCATAAAGAAAATCGTTCTGCAATTCGCGGTGGACAGGTGCTTAAGGACAGCTTTCAGAAATCACGAGGGTTATCACAGAATCAAAATAACTCCTTGACCTATATACGTCAGCCAGTCATGGACGACGAGTGGAACAAACTTGTTTGCAAGTGGCAATCACAGAACAAAAACAACCAGACGGACACACACAGGCAACAGTGTGTCCGACGACACTCTCGAAACAACAATCATGACCAATCAGGGGCGTGTATTTACTGCGGTACATTACCAGCTTCAGAAGCGTCGCGCGATTATGGGGGACATCCCAGGAAAACACGGGCGGAGATCTTGGGGCAAGGGCAATGGAAGTGCCATGAGCCGAATGTTGTATATGTGTGCGACAACTGTAACGTGCTGGACGACCATCGCCAACACCCTACAACCACAGTGTACCTCTGTGAGATGGCCAAGCAGGCCGATGCTTCTCCAAAAAAACCGAAATCCTCTCGCTACACCATAGGCACCAAGAGGGACATAGCCCCGCCAAGTAATCGCAACACCAAATTCAACATTCGCATACCTGACCTCCCGCCGGAGAAATGCGTCGATGACGTCGTCTGCGAAACGTGTCAACAACCCTGTAAGCCATACGCCTCGTATCCGAGGACACAAGAGCAAGGAATATGGGACATCTCATTGACAAGCCTTGTACAGTTCCTTATGATGGTGTTGATTGGTGGGCTTAGATTGATCATCATATTTGCTGCGTTTTTCTTGATCTTGTTGGGTCTGCTGATCTTCATTAACGTCAACACTTGCGGACACTATTGCGTGCTCGCACTCATCGTGCTATTTTTGTATATTTTAATAGTGGCTCCTGACAACCTTCTCATTTATTATTATTTGATGTAACAATACTATACAAACACATGAAAATGCCAGTGCTTTTACACAAGCATGTAAGGACAGTGCCAGCGTCATCATTGTGATATTCTTTCAGTACCATCTAATCAAGGCCAGGTAAAGAACCACTCTCCCCGCATTAAGGCTTGTTGTGTATATGGAAACAGTCATATTCAAAGACCCCTTTTCACAAATTTTAGGCCTATTGGTATTTTGGGTTTGGCTCGGTATTACGACGTTTGAAAAAAGAAAAACATATTTCGGCCTTGTTCCACCTGCTTCTACAGCGTAGGGTATAACTGAGGTCCGTTTGTGTGCGAATTTTTGTTGTGTTTCCTGTCTTTGCTCTCTATCGAGATATTCCTAAACAAGACTGGTTACATTTTCCCAGCTGTGTTCGTCGGGTTCGGTTTGGTCTCACGGGGCTTACTGGCAGTTTCTTTACTGCGTTGTGTTGGTCCTGATGAGGACTAGTCGTGTAGAGGACCTGGCAGATTCAGTAATCTCCTATTTGTTCGTTGCTATCTCTGTTGGTACTAACCCCAAATTTCTTAATATAGACCCATCGACACTCGCTGAGTGAAGGAGTCAATATCCCCCCGGTTGTCTTTTCTTCTCTAATATTTCCTGGTGCTTAAGTTAGTTTAGGTCAATCTAGATCAGATTCATTTACAAGAAAACATCTCCACCCCAATGGCGATTCAAACCCGTTACGACCGGCGTGGTGGCGACTGCGCGCCTGCAGCCGGCCCAGAAGCCTGCAGGTTCATCAATGTGTCATTCTGGTCAGCAGAATCAGTCAGGCTCCCTTAGTGAAGTTGTCTGAGAGATGTCTTACTGTGGTCCAGAAGCTGATCCCGGTAGGGGTGTGATCTCTTAATGCTACAATATCTCACCATGTTCCCCGGGATCTACGTGACAGAGTGGTAAAGACGCCTGACTGGCGCTCTGAAGATTGTGGGTTCGATTCCGGCCAACGAGTGCAGCTTTCTTGGAAACTTCTGGGGTTGTCGCTGGAGCTACGGAGTTCTTGCTTTGTGCGACGTTTTCAGCAGGTCGTTGTGCGGAAAGAGACCGAGCCATATGGGATAAATCATCGTGCAACGAAATTGGTCCCCTTGTCTTTTAAGCCCTCTGAAAAACATTGTTCCCGAGGTCCTTGACATAATATCTTGTTTCAAACTTAGAATATTTCACTCTAAGTCAAATCCGTTCTGGTTTCACGATCAGAAACACAGAGAAAGACTTAAACAATTACTAATACGTTACACAACTTTCAGTAATTTTTGTTTGTACAGAAGAGAACCATAAACATATATGCTAGAGGCCAGCATGACCGAATAGATAAGAACGCTCGTTGTTAAACTTCCGGTGTGCTGATGACAAAGTAGCGGATTCAGTCGGTCAGCTGGGCTACAATGTTGACTTTTCGTTCTTGACTTGGGGACGTAAATTACAAGAACCTCAGAAGTGGGTTCGCCTTATGGTGAGGGACACTGGTAATAGAGAAAGGTAATCCACAGGCAAAAACCAGTCCGGTGCACTAGAAGTAATAATACAGCACATGTATGGACCACGCTTGAGTTCAAAGCGAGCAAGAAAAAAATATATAGAAACGCTCATTGGAAGACTATGGAATGAAGGAAACAAATGGCTGTGCATCAAAGAAAAGACATCGCTGCTGGATAGATGGAAATATTGATAAAACTTATTCTTATTTCAACTAAATAGACCGAGCCCTGGAACACACAAGACAAAAGAAACGAGGAGAACATAATGAACACATAACAATAAGAGGATCAGAGGCAGCGGTGACAGTCTGGGGATGACATGGAAGGAGCCACAGGAGACGGGGGAGGGGGGGAACTGTGAAGGGCGTGAGTTGATTGAGTTATTCCCTGCGTCCATCGTTTACGTGGTCGGCCTTTTCCTCTGATTCCCTCTGGCCTGTACATCATTGCTTGGTGTGATATACTGTTAGTTGGTAACCTATTTGCTGCTTTAAAATAAAATCTAATGCAGCTACAACCCCCACATTAGTCCTGATTTCTTCATTTCTGATCTTATCTCTTCTTGATGCATTGAGTATTCTTCTCAGGAATCTCATTTCTGTTGTTGTGATTTTTCTTTTCTCTTTTTCTGTCATTGTCCAGGTTTGGCATTGGTAACATAGAGTTGGTAACATAGAGTTGGTAGGAAGATTGTATTGTAAAGTGCTTTCTTAGTAGTTATTGATACATGTTTGTTCTTTAGTTTTGGTGCCATTTGTGCAATGAGTTGGTTTGCCTTACTGCATCTATTTTCGATCTCGTCTTTTGATTTGCCATTTGATGACATTATACTTCCTAGGTACTTGAAACTCTTTACTTGTTTCAAGGGATGTTCGTTTAGGTGAATTGTTGTTGCTTTTTCTTCTTTACTTACCGTTATAACCTGTTTTACTTCTACTCATTTTCATGTTATGTTCCCAACGCATTTCGTTTAGACTATTCATGTTGTCTTGTAATTCAACTTCTGATTTTGCTATTAGTGCTTGGTCGTAAGCAAACAGGAGTTCTCTAATAGTTGGATTTACAGATGGTTCTTCTTCTGTGTTCTCGTCTTTGTTTGGCTGGTTTCTTTACATATGTTGTCTATATATGTTATGAACAAGAGAGGTGTCAGGACACAACCTTGTCGTACTCCGGATCTTATGGTGAAGGGTTCTGAGTATTCTCCAGTTGCTCTCACTATGCATTCACTGTTGTTGTATAAACTTCTACATAGGTTTGTTAGATATGAACTCACTCCATATTTCTTAAGGATTTCCCACAGCTTGTTTCTATCTGCTCCATCAAATGCCTTTTCTTGGTCGAAAAAGACTAAGTAGAGAGCTTCATTGAATTCGATTGATGTTTTTATAAGTTGCCTAAGAGCAAAAATGGCATCTGTGCTTCCTTTGTTTTTCCTAAATCCAAGTTGTGTTTCGCTTAGCGGGGCTCTTTAGTAGTTCGTAATCAAATCCCATACTAATCTGGAGAGTTAATTACCAGATGGGAAAATATAAATCTACACCGTGTATATACTATGTATCTTATAAGGGTATCAAGAGCTGGTGTGACTTGTTGATACATCAATGTGAAATGAAACACGTCAGGAGCTGGTGTGATTTGTTGATACATCAATGTGAAATGAAACACGTCAAGAGCTGGTGTGACTTGTTGATACATCAATGTGAAATGAAACACATCAAGAGCTGGTGTGATTTGTTGATACATCAATGTGAAATGAAACACATCAAGAGCTGGTGTGACTTGTTGATACATCAATGTGAAATGAAACACGTCAGGAGCTGGTGTGATTTGTTGATACATCAATGTGAAATGAAACACGTCAAGAGCTGGTGTGACTTGTTGATACATCAATGTGAAATGAAACACATCAAGAGCTGGTGTGATTTGTTGATACATCAATGTGAAATGAAACACATCAAGAGCTGGTGTGATTTGTTGATACATCAATGTGAAATGAAACACGTCAGGAGCTGGTGTGATTTGTTGATACATCAATGTGAAATGAAACACGTCAGGAGCTGGTGTGATTTGTTGATACATCAATGTGAAATGAAACACATCAAGAGCTGGTGTGACTTGTTGATACATCAATGTGAAATGAAACACATCAAGAGATGGTGTGATTTGTTGATACATCAATGTGAAATGAAACACGTCAGGAGCTGGTGTGATTTGTTGATACATCAATGTGAAATGAAACACGTCAGGAGCTGGTGTGATTTGTTGATACATCAATGTGAAATGAAACACGTCAGGAGCTGGTGTGACTTGTTGATACATCAATGTGAAATGAAACACATCAAGAGCTGGTGTGACTTGTTGATACATCAATGTGAAATGAAACACGTCAGGAGCTGGTGTGATTTGTTGATACATCAATGTGAAATGAAACACATCAAGAGCTGGTGTGACTTGATAGATCAAGTTTACCTGAAACACATCTAGATCTGGTGTAACATGTATGTTGATAAATCAATTGGAAATGAAACACATCTAGATGTCTTGTGACATGGTGATATATCGGTGTGAAATGAAACACATTAAGATCTGATGTGACTTGGTAGATCAATTTTAAATAAAACACACCAAGATTTTGGTGTGACATATTCATAAATCAATATTTAATGAATTACATCAAGATTTGTTTTGACATGTTGATGAAATTATATGAAACCAGATAGATAATAGTGGAATTAAAAATATGAAAGAAATATACTATATGGCTAAGTCATCTGCAAAGGAGGATGTGTGTATTCTGGCTGGATAATTTTCTGTGATGACATGTATGTATGCTAGAAATAATGTTGGTGAAATAACTCCCCCCCCCCCCCCCCCCCTGATGGGACACCTTGCTCCAACAGCACATTTTGCTGATTTGTCCTTGTACTTTTGTCCTAGGAGTTCTGTTCTCAAGGTAGTGGCTCATCCATTTGTATATTTCCCCACAAACATGCATTTTTTGCAGTTTTACAGTCAGTCCTTCCTTCCATACTTTATCAAATGCTTTTTTAAAATCTATTCAGACCGCTAGTGTGTGCTTTTTCTCTTGGAAGGCAACCTCTATTTCCTGATCTATATAGGTCATTTGATCGTCAGTGGATCTGTACTTTCTGAATCCTGCTTAGTGTAGTGTTAAGAGTTGGTTTTTTCTTCCAGATGCTATGTTAGCCTGCAAATTATAATGCGTTCCATTAATTTTCCCACACAGCTAAGTAGACTGATAAGTCGATAACCATTTGGTTCTTCCAGGTCTTTACCTTTCTTTGGGACTGATATTGGTATAGCTTCCTTCCATGCCTGTGGGACTATTCCCCTCTTCCAGCTGTAATTTAGGACTGCTAGTAGTTTCTTGTTTGCCTTAGTGCCTAGTCCTATTAGCATTTCATTTGTGATTCTATCCTTTCCTGGAGATTGTTTTCTTTTTTAGAGTATTCATTGCCTGTTCCATTTCTTCCATTGTTAGATTTGCCATCATATATTCTGCTGCTGTCTCTGTATTACTATGATGTGTCTGTTTATCTTTGATTGCTTTTCTTCTGTTCGCCTGTAATATCAATGTAGTTTGCACCAGCACAGTGTTCCATTAATGCATTTGCGGCCTTTTGTCCTGTAAGCAAAGCATTTCCTTGTTTAATTGTTATTAGTTTGTTTCTGTGTACTTTAATGTTCATGGCTTTTCCTAGTTTCCATACTTTGTTTCCATCCCTGTCAAATTTCAGGTTTTCTGTTTTTTCCCCTCCAACAATCTCTTGTTATTCTGTTATATTTTGCTGAGATAGCTTTGAGAGAGATGTTCGCTTCAATTGTTTGTTTTCTCTCTGCTGTCTTCCTATCGCTT
>OY992880.1:127947983-127957983 GCA_963921405.1 Cepaea hortensis | reverse complement strand
TACTTCCGCAGCAGCCGGATTTTCTTGTCTGCATTTTCTGTCTAGTTGGATGCAAACAGAAAAGGACGTACATAAATCTGTTGGCACTTGTACCCACTCATCGCTAGATTCTAAGTCCTCAAGTGCACATACCTGTTGAAGAATGGCTTCGGTTTGACCATCCACGACCTTCCTCTTTTTAACCTGCTGCCCTTCACCTTCCTAATTTCTCTATGCAGTAGATGTTGTGTGTTTGCGTTATCTCTGAGGTAGGCACGTGCGCTGCATATTTGTATTCTGCCTTCAATGGTTGGAAAATCAAGAAGGTAGCGCATCCTTTCCATCCTTTCTATCTGCTTACGGCTGAGAGTCAGGATCGCCATCGCATACTCAAAAACAGACATGACCAGCCCATCATATAGAAGACATAGGTGGCGCTGCTCACAGTTTGCTGCCGCCATCACCCACATCGCAGCCAAACCCCACTTGGCCTTTGTTATGTCTATGTGCTCATTATAAGCAAGGCTTCGATCAAAACGTATCCCCAGGTAATTCATTGCCTGCGTTCTTTCCACTCTCTGAACAGAGATTAACCGTTAGTGTTAGAGTGTTGACAATATGGTTATTCAATGAAAACCATGTCACTGTTGCCTTTGTTGGGTTGACCATTCCCCAGCTTCAACACACTAAGTACTTATGCGATTGAGTTCGGTTTGCAGTTCCACAGCAACCTGATCTCTATCCTTACCCTGACGACACACTAAAACATCGTCGGCATATGACAATGGCCTGCCAGGTCCAGTGATCTGCTCGCTGGTGATTCTCACTGTGTAGGCGTTGAACAGTACCGGGGATAATGGTGATCCCTGTGGTTGGCCAGGATATATTATAGCCGAAGCGAAGCTTAATATTACTACTGCTGATCACGTAGCGGAGCACAGGCAGAACAGATCCGTCACAGATTAACTGACTTGACAAGATGGAACTGTCAACGAGCGAAGCAGAACTGTTTCGGGAATCAGCAACATAAGCTCATCAAAAACAATGCAATGACCAGGGAAGACACTGACACCAAGAAGAAGACGGCGTTGTAAAAAAAAACAAAAATAAAAAATATAAAAATTCAAAATCAATTCACAAATTCTGCTAAAATCAAACTACCAAAGACCAGAAAAGAGTTGAGTTGAGTTAAGAAACGACATCACTGCACTCAGGACATTCCAATACGTGCTCCGTCCCCTTGTTCAAGAGCCAGCGAAGAGTCATACTACTAATCGTTCCAACCGATATCTGGTTAAAAGTTCTCCTGGTCTTCCCTCTCAGTTTTGAGATTCTCCCAGAACGCCTGCCGATTCCCCGCAATCTCATTCTTTCCATATATGGGTTTCTCAATCTGTTCCTCCGCCTTCTCCACCTTGTCCCACAAGCGCACGACCACCTCCCCCTTGTCCATAGGCAATCTACCACCAAGAGGTGCATTCCCTGCTAGCCTATCAGCCTGTTCATTTCCCAGTACTCCCGCATGGCCAGGGCAAAATATCCACACAATTCTCATAGTCTGTGACCTCTGAAGCAAAGATAGCCATTCCACTACCACTTGAAAATGGAATTTTGCAATTGAAATGAAATTGAAATGAAATGTGGGTCGTCGCTAGAGCTACGGAGTTCGTGCTTTGTGCGACGCTTTCCAAATGGGATAAAGCCCGGTGCAATGAAGTCAACCCTGTCGACTTTCAAGCTACTTGTTTTTAGCCACTCCACACGAAACATTCCTGACTTCACCTTGCTAAGCATACTCTTTGAATCCGTAATGAATACAACGTGTGTTGCAGTAGTCTCATCTAGCCACCGGAATGCCGCTGTTACTGCTTCCACCTCCATTCTCATGCTGGAGGTCGTAGTCTCATATGCCAAACTCTCCTTTCTCAAGACTAGTCTATTAGCCTTTGCAATAAAACCCCAACCACTACGTCTGTTTCTGACCACTGACCCATCGGTGTAGATGATTATGTCGCCTTGATGTGTGTTACTCTGGATCAGCTGTTGCACTTCAAACTCAATGCGGCCCGCTGCCCATTCTCTGCACTCACGACCCAGTGTTATTATTACATTGTGCATGTCTTCCGGAACTTGAACCCACTCTTTTTCACGATTGATGGTCTGTAGATCACACACCTGACGTATAGAAAGTTCTGCCTGTGCCATCCAGGGCCTGCCTAGTCTTAGTCTATGGCCCTTAAGTGTATCCGCAAACCAGTCCTGCCTCTTATGATCCACATGCCTTAAACTCCTGCCACTGTTCTATAAAGAGTTTCATTAGGAATACCCAACTTTTCACTTCCTTGACAATTTTCTGATGTATCAGCGAGAGCGTTTTCAAGTTGCTGTTGGAACTCAAAACACTTATCAGGTTCTTTAGTGTTGATAATAGTAATCCCGTGGATAGATTTGTTTCGCTGCGTAGATTCTATTTGGTCTCAATCTAACCCTTGCAACAACCAAAGAATGATCAACACTATAGTGAGCACTGTGGTAACTTCGAGTCAATGATATATGGTTCAGATGTTGTCTCCGTCTGATGATGAAGTCCAGCTGGTGCCAATGGCCGGATCTTGGGTGTTTCCATGTGACCTCACCCCGCTCTTTTGTTTAATATAAAAAATAACAAATTTGTAAGGCAATGGTCGTTTCTGATACAGTGCTCTATCGGCTATTGTCTATTTCCATCCATGCGACCGATGCTGTTTTTTTTCCAAGGCACACTGTCCGTGAGTCCTTCCAATAAGAGCATGAACATCCCCGAGCATGTACATGTTGTAGGATTTTGCAGCGGTGGCTAATTAGTGACACCTATAGGTGACTCTGACTGTCAGAGGCAACCCGTGGCTCCCCTGTCTACGCCATTTGACAACGTTTATAACGTGTCACAGGTGCCATTCGCTGTAATTCCGAGGTCAGTTAAGACCAGGGATGAAGTTATATCTCTCCAAAGCAGAAAAGCCTGGACTGAATTGTAGAGACCATGTGTTGTTCATGCAGCATGATTCCTCTCTCGGACTGTCTATTTTAGTCCAGAGGAAAGGTAACACCACTACATCCGGAACAAGACCAGCTGCAGAAGCTGTCGGATCTGCAAAGCAATGCTCTATTTCTCCGCCTATCGGAGCTTCCATCCAAGTCTTGTTGTCGATAAATGCAAGAGTGAGGGACTTCGGTCACAGACATGGCGGACAGATAAGACCGATATAAAGTGTATAACGAGACTCCCTGTACCACACCTCGGGTGTCAGCCAGCTCTGTGCTGGTTTTACAGAAACCCTTGCCAGTCTTCTGCTATACGTCCAGGTCTTACACATAGGATAAATGGCCATTACTGGCTCAAGCTGAACTGGCAGGGCATCTCGGAGATTGTGGTCCCTAGAGATGTAGTGATCAGAAAGGTATCTGACACACATTAGTACACCCCCAAATCATTGGCAGGTGATAATTTTACACAATGGTTCTGTTTGTCAAACTCAATTCCTACTAGATGACGGGTTCAAATGTTCATCGAACGAAAATCCTGATAGTTGACAGCTCGGTTAAAACGTCCATGACGTGCAGTAAACGTCTGAAAATCCTGCTAAATGACAGGTCAGTTCAAAAGTCCACGACATGCAGTAAACGAAATACTGGTGTTGCGAGAAACAATATCACGCTTCGGGTGCATGTCTCTCAAAACTGTTGGAAAGATATCGAATGTCCCAGATTTTCACCACTACAGCTCCGACAAACACATTCCCCCAGGCTTGTGGGTGGAAAATGTGACAGTGTCTGCTGCCAAATGAATAATTGCTTGGCTAGAAAACGCATTTGGTGGAAAGTCTCACTCGGATGTTATCTTCAGACTCATCTGGTTTTCGGAGGAACAGCCTGTGGTGAACGGAAGGCTCAATATACGGAAGTGAGGCTAAGCAGCCATGTGCATGACGTGACGATTCCTTGGGTGAGCCCAGCACCATAGCTCTATGCGTCGGTTCTGCAATTATGGAAACCTCCTTGGATGGCGGGGAATGCCCATAGTTTGCCTTGCTTTCCCTTGAGGGCTGACCGGGACGTCTTCAGCTGTTCTAAATGGGCCAGCTGGGATGGAGATAACATCACAACAGTGAGAGTCAAAAGTCCTATGAAACACCCGGGAAGGTAACCCGGCCAACAAATGCCTGCAGAAGTCGGATGTGCCGAAAGGTGCAAATAGCGCAGCCCTGCTTTATACAGACACAAGTAATTACGGTACTTTTGCCTTAATTCACCCCAAACAAATGGAATCCCAGGGTATGACGTCACATCCAGGGGTTCCCTGTGTTGCGCCGTCATAGCTCGGTGCGCAATTTTATCGGTGTGCAACAGTTGCTCTCGGCGACATCCCCCGCGCGCCCCCCCCCTCCCCAACAGTAACTGGCCAAATGAAATTCTTGTCAACTCTTGAGACCAGCAGTATACGAAAAGAATGATGATGATCTGTCTGTACGGGAGACGCGAGCCTTGTATCCATGTGGCCTTGTCTCAGCGGGAGAATGTCCTGCTGATTACGTCCTGCAATTACGTCCTGCCGACATGGTGAATGTCGTCGTCGGCATCTCCCATCTGTCCTGACGCTCAGTCAGAGATAGCACCATGATGACATGATTATGAGAACAGTGTCTAGCAGAATGTCAGATGCCACGATGCTGCTGCAGAAAAGGCAACGCTACTCTGCTTGTCGTGGACAGCTGCTGCTGCTGCTGATAGTTCCAGAAAACTCATGATGAGACAGACACAGACACACTCACTCACACAGAAAGGTTTGCCAAAGCTCAAAGAAACACTGTGGGGGAAATTGAAAGGCACTGACACGAACTGTACCCAAACACAGAGGAGATCAACGTCAGTGCTAAATATAACTGATGACCCTAAATATAGCTGGTGACGTTTGTTTGGGGTGAATTAAGGCAAAAGTACCGCAATTACGTCTAAAACAACATTCCGGAAGAATGCAGAAGAAGAAGAAGAAGAAGAAGAAGAAGAAGAAGAAGAAGAAGAAGAAGAAGAAGAAGAAGAAGAAGAAGAAGAAGAAGAAGAAGAAGAAGAAGAAGAAGAAGAAGAAGAAAAAGAAAAAGAAGAAGAAGAAGAAGAAGAAGAAGAAGAAGAAGAAGAAGAAGAAGAAGAAGAAGAAGAAGCAATAGAAGAAGAAGAAGTCTCACTCGATCCCATAGCGTAATCAAATTCGAAAATCTGCGAGTTGTCACCAAAGGTGCAGTCTGGGGTTCATGTGGACTCAATATACGGAAGTGAGGTTAAGCAGCCATGCGCAGGACGTGAAGATTCCTTGGGTGAGCCCAGTATCAGAGCGTCTTGTGCACTTTTGAAAGCCTCCTTAGATAGCGGGGATTTCCCATGAATATGGCTGTCCCCAATGTGCCAGATGATATGTCACCAGTGGATAGAGGGACAAACCATGACGTTACCACCTCTTTGCCTGTGAAAAGTCCTATGTAAAAACCGGTCAGTCGGATGTGTCGGTCGAAAGGCGCAAATATCGGAGCACTGCTGTAAACTGACCTAACGCAATTACGTCCAAAAAAAAAAAAAAAAATCCGCTTGACGTGAACCTTTAAACTTCATTTAAAACAATTAAAATCTCAGACATTTGCAATTCATTCGTCGCTGACAAACCACTTTCCCCTTGAAATAACTAAACAGAAGATTCCTTGGACAGGATAAAATGGACAATCTAAACCAGTGTTTCCCAACGTGGGGCCCACGCCCCACAGGGGGGGGGGGGGCAATTCGATTGTTAAGGGGGGCAATTCGAAAATGGAAGAAATCGGCTGGATATAACAAAACGGGGAGACTTGAGAAGACAAGGAGACTCAAGCGGGGAGACTCACTTGGGGAGACTCAAGTGTAAGGATCTCACTAAATTTAAATAATAAATAATTACCAATAATTAAAGTAATATAGAAAAATCTTTCATTAAAATTATTGTACTTGAAGTGCAGTTCTCCGTTATCTTCTTCTTCTTCAGCATTCCGAGCCATTGAGGTTCTTTGCTGCAGATACAAGCCGTCTCCATTCGTCTCTCTGGTTGACCTTCTCTTGCCAGTCGCTGATTCCAAGTGCTTGTAGGTCTGTATGTATATTATCTCTCCACCGTCTTCTTGGTCTACCTCGGGGTCTACGGTCATTTATTTCCTGAGTGTAAGCGAGTTTTGCTTCCCTATTATCTTCCATTCTTTCTATATGCCCCAGCCATTGCAGTCTATTAGCCTTCATGATACCAGTGATTAGCGGGGACTTAAACAGATCATAAATGTCTTTGTTGCTTCTTCTTTTCCACTCCCCACTTTGTGTATCCCTAATGGGCCCAAAGATGCGTCTTAAGACTTTGTTTTCAAAGGTTTGTAACAAGGCTTCGTCTCCTTTAGTTGTACTCCAGGTTTCAGAGCCATACAGCACAACTGGTCTAATCAGTGTTTTGTATATTGTAATTCTCCATTATATGTTTTTAAAATTTACTTACTGTGTTTGCTCAATAATTTCCTAGTGATTTCTTCCTAAAACCTATCATTCAAGTTTCTTTAGTGAACATTTCAATTTTAGAATATTAAAAATAATGTATATGTTGGGAAGGGGGGAAGGGTGGAAAGGGGGGGGGGGTGGGCATAAGAACTTTAGAAAGGCTTCGGTGGGGCATAGCACAAAAAAGGTTGGGATCTAAACATTTTGAAGTCGGCTAAGACAACTTATCATAAACATCAGTAAGAGGCGGTCATTATAGTTTTGTCACAAAAGAAAAAGCGGACGACGAGCGCAGGCATCAAACCGCAGTCTTACAGCTTCATGGTATTATCAGCATAGTCTCCTGGCGATTACGATAACGCGCACGCTGAGAAGACGAAAACTGGAACATATTGTGACAAACTGAAACACAGAGGAAGACAGTGAGAGAAAATACTTTACAGACTTGTGTTTCGGCCCTGAACCATGTCAGTTCACACATTTTTACCTGTTCACTCCCCTTGAACTGGAGCATTGTCCATGCTGGAATGAATTTTGCTTGTGGATTAGCTTTCCCTATTATCGGTGTCCCTAGCTATCAAGCGAACTCACTCCGACTTCTGTGGTACTTGTAATTTACGAGCCAAATTTGTGAATAAAGTAATATCTCAAAATACTCCAGAGTATCTTCAACCGTCGATTTAATCCCATGCTACGAACAGCAAGCGCTTAAATTTATTATATGTTCCAAAACCTAGATTGGACTTATACAAAACATGCTTTGCGTATTCTGGTGCCCACTTATAGAATGACCTTCCAACAGGTCTGAAAACTCTAATGAGTCCCTACATATTTAACCGAAAACTCTTTCAATACTTACTCCATACCGATTATATGCCTCCATAAGTCACCTACGGGTATCATTTTTAACTATGTATATAATTTTTCACTATGCATGTTTGAGTGAGAAAGTGAGAGAGAACATGTAAGAGAGTGTGTGAGTGAGAGAGTAAGTATGAGACAAAGAGAGTGAAAGTGTGTGTGTGTGTGTGTGTGTGTGTGTGTGTGTGTCCGTGAGAGAGATAGAGTAAAAGAGTTTGATGTGTGTAGGTCAGGGGATGTGTGTGGGTGGGGATGTGTGGGTGGGGAATGGGTGGGTTAATGCATGTATGGGTGCCTGGGTTGTGTGTGTGTGTGTGGGGGGGGGGTGGGGTGGGTATGTGTGTGGGTGGATGTGTATGGGTGGTGGATGGGTGGGGTCATGTATGTGTGACGTGGGTATGTGTGTGGGTGGGTAGGGGATGTGTGTGTGGGGGATGTGTCGTGGGTGGAGATGTGTGGATAGGTTGGGGATGTGTGTCATAACATGGTAAAATGCATTGCTTATATTTACAATATTCATTTGACATTGTGTTGTTCTTTCTATGTGTATGTTTCATGCACTATTGATGAACGAAAGATGAGTGATTGAAAGGACCGAATGTAAGACGGGCCTGTGTGCCCAATTTGTTACCCTGTGAAAATAAAGTTTGTTCGTTTGTTGGTTCGTCTTCAAGTCAAGGATGAGAAATGAACATGTTAGTCAAACTAACATGTGTAAGGAATGAACCCGCTACCTCACCACCAGCACGGCGATCTCAGAAACTCATACATGCTGTTTGGGATCCCAAAAATGCGGAGAAGCATAATCGCCAACGCCAGCCGGCAAGACACTTGACGGTAATGAAATAACTCGAGAAAAGGAACTGGGCGCCATACCTCATTATCCCGTGACCTAGAATATATGAAGGCTTAACACATCACCCCCTTTCCTCCCGTAACGGTCATATCTTCCATGGGATCGCCTTTTCAAATACCTCGTCCCCTGACTTCTCCCGCTCTTAAGTGAAAGAAAAGGTTCAGCAGCAATCTCTTAAGTTTTGATATCCCAGCTTTCCTGGCGATTTCTGTTATCTTGCGAGAAAACACTACAGAGTAGCTTCCCCCTGTCTCTTTATTCGTCTGCTATTTAATTTTGCTTCTCTCAATGTCTTGCCATGGAAATTAGCTCGGGATTTCAGATGATCAAAACGGAATAGAAATGCCACTCATTCTAGTGGGATTTCTGGCGTGGTGGCTGCGGGGCGGCGACCTCTGCACGACAGCCACCGACAGGAGGCGCCGAAGAAGTGGTCTGCTATTTTCGCCAATTATGGTTCTGACACTACATTGACCTCGCGCGGGAGAATGATTGATGGCTGGGAATCTTTTTGATATAATATCTCGCTGAGCAAAAACGATGTGTATTCTTTATTATGTCACCGGTTCTTGATTGCTTTTTCAAGCGATATATCAGTGCAAACACAAAGAACTCTTTCAATTTTATAGTAAGAAATGCAAGCGGGAAATAGAATCTAGCGTCAAAATTAGGTTTGGTCAGAGCTCCATACTTGTCGAGGCCGGCTCCAGAGTTGGATCTGTAAATGATGAGAAATTACTGGGAGGTTGCGTGGAAATATCGAGACTACTACGTCAAACTGGGAGTGATGAGTTGGCCAGGTTGAAGTTTCGCTCCTCATCCGTGGATGTGTTGTCGTCGGTATCGTTATGTCTTTGTCGTGCTCGGATGATGATTGTGAATTCAGTAGTGGGTGGGGATGTAGTGGGATAGGGATGGAGAGTGTGAGAGAGGAAGGGAGAGAAAGGGGTAGAGAGAGGGAAGGAGAAAGAGAAAGAGACATATAGGGAGGCATTAGGGAGTGAAAGAGTAAACAAGGGAGAGAATGAGAGAGAGAGAGAAGAAGATGGTAAAAGATACATAGAGGGGAGGAAGGAAAGAGAGAGGGGGGGGATACACGGTGGGGGTGAATGACAGAGAGTTAAAGAGAGAGGAAGACAGAGAGAGAGGGAGACAGAATGACAGACAGAGAGAGTATGAGTGAAAAGGGGAGAGAGTGAGAGGGAAGTAAAGAGTGGAGAGAGTGAGAAAGTGACATAGAGGGAGGGATGCAGGGAAGGAGAGGAAAAGAGAGGGAGATAGAGTAAGGGCGGGAAAGAGAGGAAGACGAAAAAGGAGACAGAGCGGGGAGGAAGGGAAAGAGAGAGATGGAGGGAGATAGACGGTGGGAGAGAATAAAAGAGAGTTAGAGAGAGATGAAGACAGACAGACAGAGAGAGAGAGAGAGAGATAATGAGAGAGGGGGAGAGAGTGAGAGGAAGGGAAAGAGTGAGAAAGAGACAGAGAGGTAGGGATGAAGGGTGAGAGAGGAAAAGAGATTGAGGGTGAGACAGGGAGGTTGAGAGAGGGAGGGTGAGGGAGGGGGATGGAGAAAGAGACAGTGGGAAAGAAGAGAGGGAGAGAGGAAGAATGAGATAGTGAGAGGTGGGAGACAGACAGAGAGAAAGAGAGAGAGAGAGAGAGACAGACATACAGACAGAGAGAGAGATAGAGAGAGAGAGAGAGAAAGAGAGAGAGAGAGAGAGAGAGAGAGAGAGAGAGAGAGAGAGAGAGAGAGAGAGAGAG